>VCJN01003079.1:0-171848 GCA_006384855.1 Tetraselmis striata
GGAGGCAACTCGCCAGGAACTTCATGAGGTACCTCCGCAGATCGTCCTTAACCTGAACGCTGGCGAAGAACCTGTTGATATCGTCGTAGTACGGGTCCGAGGGGTCGCTCGTACTCGATGTAGTTTACCCGTGTGGAGAATGTAAGCATGTCCTCCGGCATACCTTTCCTAAACTCTCTGGCGTCAAGATCGTAAACCCCGTTCTCGAACCCGATCAGGTTTGGTTTCTCGTCGAGCATGGACTCGAAGTTCTCCTTGTAGAAGTGGTCCTTCAGTTCCTTCATTACGGCGTCCTTGAAAGAGGTTGTCTTCAACCGGTCCGCGTTCTTGTTCATCTTTTCGGCGATCATCGCCTGAGGGTGGTCGGAACCGCCGCCCGCCGCCTCGGCCATCCGAATGGCCGTGTTAGCCTCCTCTTTGAAAAGGCTGTAAATCTCGGTGGAAAGCATGCGCAGGGCGGTACCGGAGTCGCACGGTCGCCACATGTGGTTGGAGAACCGGTACCACATGTTATGCTTCACGTTGGAACAGACGAACTCCCCCATGAAAACGTTGTAGGTCGTTGTAGGCGACGTCGTGGTGAAGCCCGCTAATTGCGGCCCTGACGTATCCCACGCGGCCGGGGCGTCGTCCCCGGGGCGTGGCCGCTCCTGTTGTACACGACGGCGGTGAACCCCGCGGACTTCAGCCGCCTGCACAGCCTGATCATGTTTTTTTTTCCCATGCTGCTTGCAGCCAAGCCGTGGAACATGACGACGATCCCCTTGGCGGACGGCGCGACCGCCCAGTCCAAAACGATGGACCCGTCGCCCACTAGGGTCCGGTGGTCGTACACGTCGGGTCTGGCGCGTTTGAGCGATGCGAAAACCGTGTGAAACGCCGCTCCCCTGGATGCGGGATGAAACTCGCGGAGGGACGGCATGTTCCGGAGGATCCCCAGATTGGTCGGTGTGTGTTTGCATTGGATCACCGGGTTCTCGGGAACAATCCAGTGCCTGAACATGATGGACTGGGCGACGGTGGACGCCACAAACAAGAACATTTGTGTTCTGGCTGAAAAAAGAAGAAGGAGCGAGAAAGAAAAAATTAAAAAATTAAAACATTGAAAATACAATCGATCACGCTTAAGCTTATGATCGAGTGACGTCACACGAAGACAAAACAAGATGCCCACTCCAGCGGAAAGACTCTTTGACCTTCGCGGACGAGTGGATCCGGTACCCGTCCTGTTTTCCAAGGCTATAGTGGGAGGTACTGTCCCTCCCGCTGTCCGGGGATCCGGACCTATGTTTGCACGGGCCCGTTCATGTGTGGTCACACTTCTCCCGCGCTACACTGGACGGTATCTACCGGACGGACCCGGGGCGTTTCTGAGATTGATTCAATCTCGGATCAAGGTTTCTCCGTTCCTCTCCGAAAACTTCCGCTCCTTGCGACAGGTCGTACCGGTGCGTGGAGTACTTGCCGGTTATCCCGTACGACGCCATGTAGAGCCACTGACCGAACCGGACGGATCGCGCGTTGTTATTCTGGCCGGTCGAAACGTACAAGGGTGACCCGAGATTGTCGATCGACGCACCGTTCCACTTATACGACGCGACTTTGCCCACAGTCCCTGCCCCGGACCTGTGGCCGGTGGTGAGGATCGGCAAATTATCGGAATCGAAAATTATGGCTTTCGTGGTCAGGTTCCCGTTATCGTTGAGCGAGTCGGAGATCACCGCGGCCTGGAGCAAACCCAGGGTCCCAGTGGAAAGGTCGACGCTCCACAGCCCGCCGCGGTACCCGTCGTCATTGACGTTCTGTGTATTGTTCGGTCCGAAAATGTACATGGTCGATCCGGTCGGGTCCACATCGCACGACACGAACCGGGAATTGGCGTTCGGTGTGCCCCCGCTGGAGAAGATAGAAAGCCCACGTCCCGCCGCCGTCCGTGGACTTGTACACCTCGAAGGTGTTGTTGTCCACTTGACACCAGTACATGTCGCCGTTCGGGGCGAGCGCCATGTTCCCTTCCCGTGGGACCGCCACCGACGATAAGGTGGAATGTTACGTCCGCGAGATGAGAAGGATGGAGATCATGTGAGGGTTTCACGACTTCATATTGATTTTCCGCTGATACGATCTCCGCGTTAACACCCGCCAGGTCTCCCAACGCGTCCTTCGTCTTAGTCATCTCCTCCATGTTTTCGTTGAGTTCTCCTATCTTCTTGGTTAGATCTCCGATTTGTTGGGTTGCCTCGTTCTGTGCTTCGCTGTTTTCAATTCGTTCTTTCAAGAGGGCATCGATGGCCTCCTGGGCGTCTTCGGCGGCTTTGGCGGCTTCGGCGGCTTCGGTGGCCTCGGTATCGTCGGTACCCTCAGTAACCTCGGCACCCTCGGTAACCTCGCCATTTTCGCCATCCTCCGCGGGATTCGCGGGATTCGCGGTCTCAACGTTTGTGCCAGGTGTGGCGGGATCTGGATTCTTTTGATTAGCCCCTGACATACCTCCTTCTCCTTCGATACCAACTTCGACACCATATGCACTTACCGGTTGATCTTCCGTTCCCTCGCCTATTGGAAAGCCGGGCGGTTCGGGTGTTTGGTCTCCTTCTCCAAATAAACGACCCGGCGACGAGGTTTCCAAGCCACTCGATCGCAATTTTACCGGCGAAGAGGGAAAAGACGCCGTAGACGATGAAGATCCCGTGCAGAATGGATTTTCGGATATCTTGTTGGGCGAGGACGGGGTGTTTGTTGCTAACGCCCGACCCCCCGCTTCCGGGGCTTTGCGTCTGGACATCGCCGATGTACAGGGGACACGTCCCGCTGCTGATGTAGTCCGATTTGTCCCGCTCGCACCTCCTGAGCGCCATCGCGTTTTCGTACGGGAGGGAGTCGTAGAGGTACTTCTCGTAGTTGAAGAAGGATTTCGCGGACTCCACGAAAAAACGCACGGCGACCATCCCGGCGATGTAAATGAGGACAGGATTTTTGAGGTATTTCAGGTGGGTGGCCCACGTAACGGTTTCCGACCCGCTAAGCCTGGCGTACAGGATTCGCAGAACGAGCGCCAGCGCCAGGAGCCCGCCGTACGCGATGATCGTCGCAGCGAGAACAACACGCCAACCGCCCAAGCGCCTACTTACCCAGGTCATGCCTATCACATCATGCAGACCGGTCCCACTTATTGGAAGCAAAAACGTGGCGATCTTGCCGCCGACGAAGGGCCGTGTAGCGGGCATCCACTTCGTCGTGCAGTACTTTGTGTTCGTGTAGTCCTTCGTGATTCGTGCTTCATACGACGGCAGCAGCACGCCACATGGCGACTTCTTCGCGGGCCGCCTGACGAGAACGCGCATCTACGACACCGTGGTAGCGGAACCTATTAGCGGCCGCTCCGACGACCCTTGCGCCTACTGCGCCGATCTTCATGGCCAACCCGATGCAAGGCCCGACAAGGCCGGCCAATGCGGCGGCCGGGCGTGCGAGAATACCAACTTCCGCGCCGCGTCTGGTGACTGCTACTGCTGTTGCATCATCGGTGAGCGCAGTGGCGACCGCAAGGAGGGTGAGTGCACCAACTGGACCAACAGCCCGCCTACGATCAGCCCGGATACGAGCAGCCCAGCTGCGAGCAGCCTGTATATGAGCTGCATGGGATCTCCCCGACTGCGTTGGCTATCTGCCCTTTGGCCTGGAGGCGTGCGTGCGCGATGGGGCTAGCGTCGGCGAGGCCGCGCTACTACTGGGTGCCATCATCTCAGCTACGAGCAGCCCGCCCCGTGCTCCCCCGACTGCGTTGGCTACCAGCAGCTCGTGCTCAGCAGCCCCGCCGCTCGCGGAGAGGCTGCCAGAGAGCATTTTGCGCAACACACTGCCTGGCATCGCCTAGGGCAGGATGATGACGCCCTCGCGGCCTGATCACCAGCCAGCTCCGGCGGATAAGACGATACAACGGGGCGACACTGCAGCATTGAGTGCAGTGCACGCGGGAGTGCGTCGCCTGGAAGCTGTCCAGGATGTATTGTGTAGGGTAGACGACGCTATTGATTATTGCTACTATTCGGTACTGTATTAGCGACAGATTCCGACCATTGTTCCAATTGCACACAGCGGTCAGACGGAGATGACCCCCGTGTAATATTGAGCGGGGCTGTTGCCCTAGCACCGGCCGATACTCTAGCACCGGCCGGACACATGTCCCGCGCGCCTTTGTGCGCGCGTGCCTATCCCCGGCCCGCCGGGCGCTCTGCTTTCACTCCCTTATTCCTGCCCACAGCCCCCGCAGCTTGAGCCCGGCTCGCGCTCCCAATGTAAGATGCTCTGAGCGCTTCCACTCACCATCACCATCGCGGTTGATCCCTTTATTAGCGGTAGCTGCTGCACCTTACGGCCGTCACGCCTATGCTCCGTCCGGACCGGGTCATACCGAAACGCAGGGCAAGCTGGGTGCATCGATACAGTCGCCGCCGCGCCATTTCCCCCGCTGCCCTCTCCGCCGCTCTTGTCTCCCCGCATTAGCGAGCCCCGCACCCTGCGGCGGGGATGGGCGTTTGGCGTCGTCTGATGGTGCCCTAGCAGCAAGCATGGCAGCGCAGGAGATGAATGCCGAACTTCACGTGGGCGCTGTCATAACCATGATGATCGGGACGCCGGGGAGTTTTGGCCAGGTCCCCCCCCCCCCCCCCCCCGGTGCCCTCCCTGACGTCCCGGTACAGTGCCATAGGCCCACCGCCACCCGCCGCGCGCCCGCTGGGTTCGAAGAATGGCCGGCGCCAAAGTAGGCGGAGGGCCGTCGTAGCCGACCGTTCCCTGACGCAACATCATCCCGGTCAACAACCCAGCCTTCGCTAGGCAGCGTAGTTTGCGTGCCTTGCTCACCAGGAAAGTGCCAACGTTGGTGCGGGGCAGATTCCAGCAAGTGCCTATATAGGCTGCATCCCGTCGGGTCGCATAGGAAGATTTTATCGCCCCTCGTCCTCATGTCTGCTTCGAGGGAAAGGTGAGCGTGGACAGTTGCCACAACCTCCTTCCTCGACGCACTGCTCATCAAGCTCATGCCTGCTCTTGTTGATAACCACTCTCTGAGTACCTAGTTTGGGGGGGGGGGGCATAATGCAATCAAACCTTCTAGGCAGGTGAATCATTTATTAACATAGGGAGACCGCAACGGCTAACGGAGCTCACCGGCAATGTGGGTTTAAATGAAGCATCCCATGGCAAAGGCGGGAGTGTGGCGCCGTCGGTCATCTCCTCGGTTAGCCGCGCACCCATAGCAGCCACGGCAGCCAAGTTGACCTTTGGCAGCTCGCATGCATCACCACTGGGGGTTGTCAAACCCAACGCTCTGTGGTCCGCCTCGTCTGCCGGTATGTGTTGCACGGCGCAGCTCGGATGGTACGTTGTCGTCAGATAGCGGGGTTTATAGCATTTCGCATTTATTAGCACTACGTAACACCATAACCGCACTGTAGACATGTAATCCGGCGGTCAAAGGCCCCGGCCTTTACAATATACGACCGCGGTGGGACCGGGAAAGTGCTTGCGGCGGAAGAGGGGGTGGGCGCATGTGACGGCACGAGTAGAAAGACAATAGTAGCAGTAAAAAGACAGCGCGCACCCCCGCAGTATATCGGGTACCCCGTATGTATCGGGCCGGTAGTCGTAGCTAACAAGGTATAATGTATTAGCGAGTGTGCCGTGTGGCCTAGGAAAGCCCGCCTTGCTGCAGCCACAGCACCATCCTTACCACTCTTGGTCTCAACCGCCTTTGTATCAAGGTTGTAGGCCAAAGCATGCTCAAAGACGATGAGCGCATCTGTTGCTTTCTGCACCCGTTCCGCCTCATCTAGGCATGTCGACCAAATACAAAGAGAAATGTAAGTCAACACCGGGACGTTGGAGTTCCCGCTGGCCGGCAGCCAGTCAACAACAAGGCAAAGCTAGCAAAGGGTTGACCGACCTGTAGAGAATGCTTTCAAGGGGCCAGCAAGGGAGGGCAAGTGGCAGGTGAAGTTTGAAAAGCCCCTGCTCCAAGCTGTTGGCATATGTTCTTGCAGACGGTCATCAACGCTATGCATGGGCCAACTTGTGGGACCTTCGTGTCGTAGTCGCAACCCACCGCCAAGGTGTACGCAACGAGGAAGTTAATACATCACCGTGCCCAAAAAGTCAAGAAGTCGGACTTCCATTCATCCTTGTTAGGCCACAACCTATAGTCCTCTGTAGGTTGTGGGCGTCCACCCCGATCCGCTTGCCGTCAGCCATAGCGTAGAAATTGGTGGCTCGAATCGCGGGGCCGAGATGCTTGAGTGGCTTCGGCACCCCCATGGCAGCCCACAGCTCCGTGGCACGCGTGTAGACCGCACCCCAACTGCGAGTTGTCGAGCAGGCAGAGTGTGACATGAAAGCCGCGAGATCGCGGCGTCGGAGCGGGCGGCTACTGTTATAGGGAGCGGGGTTTGGTGTGGCGATATGCAACTATGGTGGCGCCTCTTCGCGCTGCCGCGCTATGGACGAAGGGCCCCCAAGGAGCTGCCGGGAGTCTTTAGCGCAATAATCCAGCTGCCCCCGGTGACGGTGCCAAAGGGTAGTACTTAACGTTATTGTGGAAGAACTCTATATCAGTGTTTTTTAACATTTTTATGATAAAACTGCTCTCACGATGCGAGGCCTCTGCGACGCTAGAGCCTTTTCTTATTTGTGCCCGACCGCAGTCGTAGTCGTAAATATGTATATGGGTACGGGAAATGTGTACGGATCGCAAATTTCGGCTGATGTTTACAACTGCGGACGGCTGCGACGGATATGCGGTTTGGAACCCGGGAGCATCCGTTAATATATCGCAGCTGTGTATCTATCTGCCCATGCGGCGGCGCGGCTCTCCTCTACGCAAGTGCGTCATGTCCAAAGCTGATCGATGGCTGCACATCTCATCAATCTCTGCCGCGGCAACGACGAATCACGTCCCCACCGATCCCCGTCTACCACTAACCGGGAAGTTGTCCATCCAGCCAGCCTGCCCGGCCTCGAGGTGGGAGTTTTGTCTTAGGGCGAGTCGGCTGCCATGGCGACGGGCAATGTGTGTGGGCGTTGCGCCCGTGTGAAGAGGATCGTGGGAGGAGGGCGTTAGTAATGGCAGGAGCGGGAGTCGGAAATATGACTGTGTCACCGACGAAGGCACAAGGTCTTCAATCAAGCTCAAAAGTTCAAACTCTTTGACCCGGCATGATGTTATCAGCGCGCCTTAATGCGCGCTCGCCGGGGTGCCCGCCGGGCGGGGGGGGGGGGGGGGGGGGGGGGATGCCGCGGGCGTCGTCCGCCTAGTGGAGATTTGCGGTTGTCTTGTACATTGTGCAGGACATATATGTCAAGCGCTAAGTACTATTTCGATTTCCGTCTGGCGGACCTACCGCGATTTTCGTCAGCCGCAAATATGGCCATATTTGCGGCCGCAAATCTTCAGCCGCCAATACCGGCGATTAAATACGATTACGGTTCGGTTTGATTTTAGTGTACGGTGTTTCTGGGGCGGCTTCGGCCGATGTCCCGGGCGGGCGAACTTTACTTTACTTTTTACGGTGTTTAGCGACTGCCGCTCGTACACCCCTGCACATAAGTTTGGGGTCCCTTTTCGGCAGTCTCAAGACTTCACAAGTCTAGGGTACCTGAACGTAGGGTATATGAGATGAAACCCTGGAATCTCAGAGGGCTTTATAAAACCTGCATGGCGAGTGGCTCAAACCGAAGCTTAATGACCTTTGACTAGGGAATCACGCTGCACTTGGTGCGTTGATGGGCGTCGCCTGCAACTGCACCAAAACCGGGGTCGGTATCACGCACACGCCGACGCGCGTGCATAGGCAACAAAACGGCGGGATGGCCATGAACGCGTGAGGAAACATATTGGCGAGGGGCTCGGGTGCATTTGGTTGGGGTGCAGCCGTGTGGGCGGCGGCCAGTGCATGTCGCGTTGCGATACTGGCATGGCATCAGTGTCGGCCACGCGCGGCAACACCCCCTTGGCTTCAAAACGCTATAACTTGTCAGGGTTTGCTCAGAAAAACTTTTTAAAAATATCACGCTATTCCTCGTTCAATTCTGCGTCGGGAACACCCTTCCATAATCACAAAATCGATTTTTTTGGGTCTCCGGAAAAAATCCCCAAAGATGATCATCCAAGTTGCCCCTCACTGCCTCATGTGCCCACCCATATCGGGCGCGTGGCTTTGCGCCAAGTGCGTGTCTAAGCCCCATACTCAGTTGCGCGAGAGCGTTATGTATGTGGATGACCACGGACCACCAACACTTGGCATGTGCCACCTCCTAGCGATACACACATGTACCAGCCAAAATGCCATTTTCCACAGCATTTTCCAAGGAATGTCATATTAAAATCCATTAATCCACAGCATTAATCAAAATCCACGCCCCTACCGCGCCACCCCGCCCACGAAACGGTGCAACTGGCATTCCACCACGCGCCCCCATAGTAGAGCATTGCCCTACGCCAAGGGGGCCATCGAGCGCCTCTCCTACGTGCGTTCGCCACAGAAACAGCAGCATTTTCACCCCAAAACTGCTCCCCACAGTGGCCAACTTGACGTTATGGTGTCACGTCGTGCCTATAGCGACATGCTTTCAGTGGCCTACACGCACGGTGTGTGCAACTTATGCCAAGGGCCGTATCCACCGAGTTTGGTGCGACGAGTGCCGCTATTTCCATAGGTTTGGACGGTTGGCGCAACCCACAACTTTCTGGCGCCAACGCACCATACATGCAATGATTTCGCGTTTTTGAAAGGGCGCCCACAAATGGTCGTGTTGTCGCGCGGGTGGGTATAAAGCGCACAATAGGCGTTCGCCCGAACTATTCCCACTGTAGTTAGCATGTATGCACATGCAGCCGGCGTTATCCTCGCCCATGCATGCGCTTTGCGATCGAAAATGCAAAACCCGGACTTATGTGGAGGGGTGTAGTAGGTCGCAACGAATCACAAATAATTTCGTACCGGTACCCGTACGACATTTTACGGCTGCGGTCGAACGTAGTAGAGTAGAAGCAGGCCCAATAGTCGCGGTACCCGTACCGCTGGTGCCTGTACCGTGTGTCCGTAGTCGTGCCGACGAGAGTCCACGTCATCCCTACGAGCATCAGCGTGCACGCTGAGTGAACGTATTAGCAGCGGTCGTCGGCGTGGTCAGACGCTCTTGCCCCGCCTCCCTGTCCGAGCATGCGCCGCGTGACCTTCTGCTGTGCCAGATCTGCGTCCCTGAACGTCGTCGAGGTCATCTCCTGCTCTCGCGGGTGTCCCGAGCGGGGCTAATGGCGCTGCCGATTGCCGGCCCGCTGTACGCAGTGCTGACGCCGTTTCGCGCCGACCGGGAGATCGACTTCACCGCGCTGCGCGCTCACCTCCGGTTCCTGGAGGCTGCAGGAGTGAAGCACATAATCGTGAATGGGTATAGCCCTGGACAACTGCCTTAATCTCAGCTGTGGGTATGCGCGACCTTCGGGCATACCCCTGCCACAATATCTGTCCCGGGCGATAGTGCGAAAATGTGCTGACCTGCTTTGAAGCCCCTAAAAGACTGAGACTCTCTCACGCGGCGCAGCACGACAGGCGAGTTTCCCTCCCTCAGCCTGGCGGAGCGGAGGGCCGTGCTGGAGTTCTGCCGCGAGCATTGGCCCGGCACCCTCATCAATCATGTCAGCGCCTGCGCGCTACCAGGTGCGGCCCAGCCTTACGCTTGCGGGTACTATCATCAGGTAGGTATCTACTCCTGGTATGGAGATACTATATGGCTGGGCCCGTGGTAAGATATACTGTATGAATATACTACAGGTTCCATTGTGACAGGGGCACTGTGTACCCGCATCCAGTCATTCCCGCGCCGTGCGCACAGGACCAGTAGTAGGGTGAAGCGACGACGACCCGCCGAGGCACCGAGTACAAGACCCTATAGCAGGCCTACTGCTTTGTATAGCGACCGTCGTATTTTGAGTGGTAAAGTAAAAGTAATGTTCACCCCCGGTCATCGGCAGAAGCCGCCTCAGCACTTGACCTCTTGCCCCAACTGCAGTAGGTCGTAGGTCGGGCATAGTCCGGAGACCGTTGCCTCATTCGACCCCCGAAGCGCTAAAGCATCAACCAGGTAAACCCGGGACACGTGACGGGCCCGATCGGTTTGGGTGGTGTTATTATTCCACTGTTTTATAATCCCGTTTGCTATTTATTATGTAGGCGAGACTTGCCTTGGGCCGCGGGCGGGCGGCGGCGCCAGCAATGCGGCGCCGCGCGCGACGGCTGCCAGTGGCGGTTCTCGATTGGTTCTCGTAACCTGACTCGTACCGGCACCATCTTATATTATCTATTTCATATTATCTATTTGATGACGCCCGTAGTGCTTCATCAGTAAGTTCAATGAGTTTTAGTGCGATGCCGGGGCGACGTAAAATGTCAGTAGCCGACAAGGCACACTACCAGAGCAGCCGAATAATTTTATGAGGTATTGAAGCGGCAACGACGCGCTATGAGGGCACGGCGGGCTCGTGATGCATGCGAGCTACCACATTGACCTACACACTGTGTAAGTAGGGCCTACTGATAGCCGACCTAACCCTAGTTACTTACACACTGCGTACGTTTGATGCAACGAGGCGAGCCGTCTTACATGGTAGGGGTTCGCCAACATCTTGGGTACTCGCAATTGTCCCTAGCACGCGCCGTCCTATTCATGCTGCGAAGGGCATGGGCTGCTAGTTCGAGGGTGCATAAGGCTGAATCCGAATATCAAAGGAAACGGCTCAATAATGTGTGGTGCGGAGCCTACTCGCGGATTTGTGTCGATGTCCCTTTGAAGATGGAACCCGTGGTGGAACGAGACAAGCGGTATATCTTCAGTGCCAATGTTTCATTTACATGCTGTTCTTGTCGTTTTCCTACAACACCTCTCATCAGTATATGTTTCGCTCTATGTGTCCTCCTGGCATCGTGCGCACCTTTGCTAACCGACTAGGCATGGAGGCGCACAACTGTCTGCATGATTCGACAGAACACATGCCCAATGCCGGCAAACTGAATGCTCAAAGCTGGGGAAGCTTTGAAGTTTCAGCCCCCTCATTTTTCACTCAACTACATTCCACATCTTCTCTAATTGGCTCAGGTCGGGGGAGCATGGCGGTGCGCGCACTACTGTCATGTGCGGATACTTTTCTACCTCTGTCGACCTACTCAATTCTGATTTGTGCGGCGGTGCGCCGTCTTCGTACACCGTGAGCGGCTGCCCGCCAAACAACCGTCCCCCCTCTGGGATTTTGAAATCGGAATTGAAATCGAATTACAACGTGCTGACTTGCTGCTCTCAACTGCCCAAGCCCCGTTGCTGCTAGGACCTGTTTTATCCAACCGCTGTGGGGACCCTAGGGATTACGGATGCAGCTTCCAGCCTTCCTCCTTCCGTGCCGCATAGTATGCATGCCCGTGCCCTGCCGGATTTCCGGGGGCGCACTGCCGGATTTTCGACCGGGAACTGCCGGGTTTCCGCCGGTCACTCGAAACTTGGAATTTCTTACAACTTTGTTCCCGCTTAGTCTTTGATGCTAAACAGGCCACCTGTCTTACGGCCGGGCGGCACGAACCCGCATAGGGTCCGCGAAGTGAATAGTACCTAGCGTGCAGCCCGCTGAAGGCCAGGTCCCTATTCCTGGAGGGATTGGTGCCATCCTTGCCCCTCCCCCCCCACCCCTCCCCCCACCCCGTCCACCGGCCCTCCGGTGACTTGGCGGAGGCGTTGTCGTGGTTCCGGTCACGAGTACCAATTTAATCCGGAGTTTCGCGTTTGCCGATGCGTTTGTTCTTGTGTCTGCCTGCCGCGGGCTTGTAGGCGGCGCTTCATTTTGTTTACCTGGAGTATTCTGTGCAGCCATTGCCCTCCACGGATAGGTATACACTTCAGGAGGGCAGTGACCTCCGCTGGGGCTTATTCTGGTGGATTCGAGCGGCCTGGGCGCATGAGCTGCGTCAGGCCCTTGTACCGTAAATTTGTGCGGGGTGCCACCGCGGCTCATGACGACTGGGAGGATGTTCACCTCGCATCCCGGCCATTGCCCGCGCAGGGCATGCGCGAGCGGTTCATACGATGTGAATCCGCCGTCGTGTACTGCCTCCATATTGTGGTCGGTGCAGAGAAAAATTTCCTCCGCAATTTGAATACTCTCGGCCCCGGCGAAGTCCGGGTCCTCCATGGATTTTTCCCTGACCGGGTTGATGGCGCGTAGTGTGTCTGGCTTGCAGTGCTGGGGTTGTTTAGAACGGGGGAGGACGGAGTCATAGTCATGTCTGGGCCGCAGATATCATCGCCATGATACATGTTGGCAGTATCGGCGGAAAATTTGTGCCGGAGGCACAGAATCATGGCTCCTTTGTATGTGGTTCGAAGCAGATTCCCAAGAAAGCGAGGGATGGTCCACTCTGAAGTGGACGACTTCATCTCCTCCACAGGGACGGGGCGCTTCACGGGAATTGCCTGGGATGTGGACCAGGACCCGGATGAGGTTGCCGTCGTCCTCCCCTTCCGTGTCACCGACTCAACGTGTGGTGCTGGGGTTCGGAGTAGGTGGGGGTCCGAGGTGTATTGGGTCGGGAATTGCGAGGAGCTCCTCACAGAGAGACGACATCGCCAGCCGCCATAGCCGCTTATCACTCGACGCGCGCGGCGACTACTTATACGATGCTCAACTACTACGAGGTACCCGTACTTGTGCAGTAGTATGACTAACCACATCATCTGATGGGCGCTGGGCGGATGCTGGCTTGGGTGGACGAGATATACGTCAAATTGCGTCTCCCCACTCTCCTCAATGTGGGAGTGGTCCCGCACTCCCACACCAGGCGACACACCCTCACTGCAACTCGCCTCCCGCCATGCGTCGAGGCATGCTTTACGGTACACCGACTGGTAGCATGTGGGTGCGGGGGCCTGAGCCAATGCCTCGCCGCGGGCAGATGTCAAGGAGCTGCTGCGCCACACGGAGGAGTGCGTTCATGGCCGACCTCGCGCGGACGCGGTCCTCATCCTGCCGCCCTTTTACTTTGCGGGGGCGTTGGCGACCGGCGTGGAGGCGTTCCTGCGCGACTGCCTGTCCGCCACTCGCCTGCCGGCGTTCCTGTACCACTTTCCAGCGCACGTGCAGCAGAGCGTGACCCCCGACATGTACGCTCGCCTGGCCGGGGAGTGCGCCAACCTGGTGGGCATCAAGGACTCTGGCGGCGACCTACAGGCGTCCAAGGCGCTCAAGGCGGCGTGCCCGCACCTCCAGGTGTTTGTCGGCAACGACCGCGCCGCGAGCGAGGTTCTGCGATCCGGGCTGGACGGCTCCGTCACGGGCGCGGGCAACGCGGTGCCGGCCACGTTTGTGCGCATACATGCGGCCTTCCTAGCGGGGGATGCTGAGGGCATGGCCAAGTACCAGGCACTGCTGGACGCGTGGGCGGAATTCCGGGAGGGGATCACGCCTCTGGAGGTGTGCTCCTCATCTGCTCCCCCCCCCCCCCCCCCGTCTCACTCTCCTCGAGCGTGCTGATATCCATGCTCCTGCTGCCCCCTCCGCCCTCGTGTTGCAGCCGCCGATTGTCAAGGCCGGCGTGGCGGCGCTTGTGCCAGGCTACCCCAGCAACGTTCGCCCGCCGTTTTCACAGCTGCCGGAGGAGGGCCAGCGCCGCGTGGAGGCCTGGATGGCTGCCAACTACGCTCCTCTGCTCGCGACGCCCGCAGAGTGAGCATGACCTCCGGGGAGGGGGCTGCATCCTGGCGAGCTGCGATGTGGACAAACCGCAGTGTGCATACTCTGGCTGGCACCACCTGCTGTAGCGACTTGGCACCTTACGCTGCACTCTGGATGCTGTCCTGATTGCAACGCTGCCGGAGGCAATCCTCAAACCATCCAGCGTCTGAGAAGTGCACCCTGTATTATGGCTTCACCGTGCACGCACCTGCCGGTGGGGACAAGCGCACAATCCGGATGTTTCAGTGTCAGCGAGACGAGCGATTTGAGGACGAGTCTTTGGTATTATGGCGGGGTACAAGTAAAGTTCGCCCCGGGACATCGGCCGAAGCCGCCCCAGCACTTGACCTCTTGCGCCAACTGCAGTCGTACCGGTAGGTCTGGCATGGCCCGTAGACCGTTGCCTCATTCGAACCCCATAGTGCTTGTGCATCAATCGGGTAAACCCGGGACACGCCGGGGCGATATGGCCGAAAACACATCGGTCAGGAATCGATACCGGGACCTCTCGCGTACGAGCGGACGAGGAATGTACCTATGGAATGTAATGTGGCGGGGTAGCCCCTGTCTTTCATTGTTATGGGTCTTGGTGATATGTCCCTAGCGCGCACACACCCCCACCCCCACACGTGGCATGTGTTTTAGGGTTTTTCGGGTTTAGGGTGACGCGGTTTTTAGGGTTTAGGTGACGCTGTTATTAGGGTTTAGGGTGACGCGATGATAAGAACCCGCCTGCGAATGATAACTTGTTCAAACTGCCCGTGGTCCAATGCAGACAAGAGAACAGCGAATGGTTCCAAGAGGCAGCATGGGCTATGAGGCATGAGGCTCATCTATTCTACGAGGTCGTATAGATTGGTCAGCCCACCATATATCATGAAGGGTGGTCTTTTTTTCTGTCCAGAGGATACACGATCATTTGTATCCACTACCTAAACCCAAACAACAAACCTGAACCCACAAGTCCCAACCTACAACCCTAAAACCCAGGCAGTAATCCTACTACCCTAGCCCTAAAGTCCCAACCTGAAATTCAACCCTAAAAGATTAAAACCCTTCAACGCCCTCGGTCACAGTCCAGCCCAGGGCTCCCCCCACCCAACCCTGAACCCCCCATCTCTCAGATTGTTGCGCTACTCGCCACGAGCGCACAGCCACGGACAGGAAGACATTCAACTTATATTATCATAGTAAAGATCCACATTCGACCCTGCGGAACTTGGGTAAATCATGTAGAATCTACATCCGCAAAGTACACAGAACATCTTCCACTATAAAGGGCCCCACGTTGGAAACTGCAAGCGGAGAATGGGGGTGGCAACCCCGATTACTCTTACAAAACACATCCCGCTGCATTACAATAGTCTTGCGGCCCCAAATGGGGCGCTCGCAGTTTTTCATTCTTTGAAATACAGCCGGGCGGGGCGGGCAGCGCCGCCGGGCGTAGTCTACGTGATCCGAATCAAATCGGCTGTGCCTATCCGCCGCGTTGGGACGAGCAGCACTTGGCTCAGGCCACCACCACGTCCTGGATGGTGCCGCCCATCTGGGACTTGCGCGGGGCGCGGTCCAGAAACTGGGGCTGCTTCGAGGGGCGCTGCTTCTCGCCGATTGCCACCCAGTCGGCGCCAGGCGCGCTGGAGGCCTTGCACTGCCCGGCCGCGGTGTCGCACACGGGGTGGTCCTCCGGGCAGCAGCTCTTGTGGTCGTCGCAGCAGGTGGCCTCCGGGAAGGGGCAGCACGCGTACATGAGGCAGTAGCCGCTGATCTCAAACTCGCAGCAGCACGTCTGGTCCTGCTCGCACTGGAACATGCCCTGGTCGTCGCAGTTTTTGGGGCCCGGGGGCTCCGGGGTGGGCGAGGGCGGGGGGCCTGGTGGCGCCGGGGGCGGGTTGGGCTTGGTCTTGATGGGGAAGCTGGCCATGGTGCAGATGCCGCACTGGCCCGCGCCGCCGTTCTTGCCAAACGCCAGGCGGATGTAGCCCTTCTCGCCCCACCAGTCGCCCCACGAGTTCTTCACGATCCAGTAGCCCTCGCCGCTGTCGTAGCCGACGGCCAGCACGCCGTGGTCCAGCTGCGTGCCGCACTCGGCATCCAGGACGCCGCCGCCGTACAGCTGGAACGCGCGCTGGTCGGCCTGGATGGCCACGCTCACCGGCTGCTTGGTCACCGCCTTCATTAGGGCGGCCTCACTGTTCTGAGGTACATCCTGCACAGCGGGGACAACCAGGTGAGCAGCCTGCCGGAGCCTGGCACAAGGCGCCATCGCAGTCTACCAGGCATGGGATGTGAGAGAGAGCCCAGGGAGGAAGCTCTGAAAGAAGGCATTACAGAGGGCAGGGAGGGGTACCTCGAAGCTGTCGATGCTCACGATGTGGCGGTTCTTCTTGGAGCCGTTGCACGAGCCGGCAGTGGCATGGTAGGGATAGTCCTTCTCGGTGTCGATGCCGCCGTTGCGGATGATGTACTGGAAGGCGTTGTCCATGAGGCCGCCCTGGCAGCCGTTGTCGCTGGGGTCGCAGTCCACCAGCTCCTGCTCGCTCAGCGACACCATCTTGCCGGTGAAGATCTGGTTGATGCCCTCGATGGAGCCGGTGGTGGAGAACGCCCAGCACGAGCCGCACTGCGCCTGGTTCTTCACCTCGCTGACGGCGCCCGACTTGCGCCAGTCCACCGTGGCCTCCGCCTCCACATCGGCGTGCACAAAGGGCGCCTCGGCGCGGCTGGCGCGCGCCGCCAGCGCCTCCTCCGTGACAGAGAGGCCGAGGTAGAACCCGCGGTACTCCTCCACGGTCAGGTCGGCGAACGAGTTCAGGTGCAGCCAGTGGCTGGCATGCACAGCGTTGTACTCCAGGATGTAAGCCAGGTTGTCCTGGAAGATCTCAAAGCGGCGGGCGAACTCGGCAGCATCCTGAATGTACTCCTTGGCATGGTGGGTCACCCAGCTGGTTGGTGGGAAAACAGGATCGAGTCGGGTGAGCTGCCTTGTGCGAGCAGGAAAGCAAACATTGGCGATGGGAGCTATGGTTGCGAGCACCATTTCCTCTCATCCGCCACCTTACCGCTTTGTGTTCAACACGGCTATTGATTAACTGAGGGGGGCAGGTTCTGATTAGGCCGAGGCTTTATTAGGGTACAGGACACAACAATGGTGGATGGCTTCACACCGCCCAGTCACGCCAGGCCACGAACTCTGACAGAGTTGCTGAGCACGGTGAGGCGCCAGATGCAGGCGCAATGCTCAAGCCATACCCCCGAACGACAGTCGACGCTGATGACGTGTTCGCTCGGCCGGGGAGGCAGCTCGGTCGGGGAGAGGCGGCACGTGCGGGTCGCTGCAGGCGCCCGACGGATGTTGCAAAGCCGCGCGGGTAAGGGTTCGGGCGGGCGGGCGGGCGGATTGGGGAGAAGGAGTCCAGGGCCAACGAAAAACTTGGCTGCCGCTAGCGAGGAGACCTCAACGGCGAGATATACATGTATGGGACGGGCGTCGGTACCGGTATAGGTTGCGGTGCTGAGCGAGCCGGAAGCTGTCGGCCCCCCACACATTGATGACGTGGGCGGGCTCCGGTGGCACGACTACACGTACATGCATGCATCCAGGGGAGAGAACAGTCGCTATTCGTGACCGAGTCTCAAGTTTCGAGACGTGTGCACTGCCGGCGGGGTGGGGATCTGGCCGCGCCGACGAGCAGTAAGGTCTGTTCCGGGCCCGTAGATTGGTGATGACGTGCGCGAATTGTGTAGGTATGTTGCTCGGGGGAACGCTGGCTGTCGTAGGAAAGCGAGGGGACGGCGTGGTTCTACTCCGACGATAACCAAGTGACTGCAAGGAAGACAACGGGTGAGGTAGTGGGTAGTGGGACGGTCGATTAGGTGGGAAAAAGAGCGTGGGTGGTGCGTAGTGGAGGGGGGACACTCACGTGGTGAAGGCCTCCAGTGGGGCCAGGCGGGCGCTCTCGAGGCTGACGAGGCTGTGGTAGCGGCCGTCGTCCGCGCCCTGTTCGGCCGACCCCAGGGGGGCGCCGGCCATGAGGAGCGCCGTTAGAACCGCGAGCGTGGCATAGCGTGATGGTGCCATGCCGAAGTTAATTGGGATGATGGAGCTCGGGTTCGTTAGCAGGGACAGCCCGGGGCAGGCTGGGCTGCGGGTTCTGATCACTCCAGTGTCTGGCCAGCGGTCTTGGTGGTGATGGTGGCATGGGGCGTTGCCGCTGGGGCGCGCGCCGAGATTCCGGCCTCGGGTACACACGAATTCCGCGCGCTTTCATTTACCTTTTTCCGCCTTTATTCTGGCGCTTTTGCTGGGGCTTTTCGGCGCACCCTGACGGCTAACACGTATGTACTGCTGTATGGCCAGGTAGGCGGTGTTGAGTGTTTCGCGTATCACAACTTTTTCCTAACCCACTATAGTACTTTCAGTGCATTCTCTGGCTGCCATCCCTCACCTGTATATTTTTTAACAAATAACGGAACCCATGGCATGCCGACACAGAGCGCGCGAAGAACTTGATGATGCATGCTGGATTGCTGGCGTACATACCGCACTCGTACGAGGATTAGCCGCGAATGTACGGAATGAATCCCAACGACCCCGCGTGAACCCGGATGAATCAGCAAGTACAACGAAGCCGCGTAAATGTACCGGTACCAGTACCTCGGTACTGCTGTTGTTGAGCGCGCGCAAGGAACACCGACCCCGCTGTGCTCGTGTCACCCACCGCGCGGGGCCTTCGCGGGGCTTCGGGCCTGCTCATCTGCTTTTGGTTCGTCGTCGGGCGCGTCTGGCGAGATGACTCCCGAACGGCGCGCTCCTCCCTGATGCGCATGTCGCAACACGAAGTAGTACAGGAGCATTACACGTTCATACTCAAGCAACTCCTGCTCACCCTGCTACTCGAAACTGTGTCTTCCCCGTCAACTATTGGCAACTCCTATCGGGTCGGAACACCACAGCACCCGTGGTTTCCTTGTCGGGAACTCGGCAGCATGGCCTCCCGCACCAGACTGTTCAAGGTGCGGCCAACCGGGAGGCCAAGGGCGCTGTGTGCTCTTCATCCCATGCTTAGCTCGCCGACGCGCCGTCCACTGACGCGCGTGATATGCGTGCCTGCTCCCCCCTCTGCTCGGGATCAGGAGCTCAAGGAGCTGCAGCGCGAGACTACGCTCGCGAAGCAGATTCAGCTGACGCCGGACGAGTCCAATATTTATGTGTGGACAGCGCTAGTGCAGGTGCGGATGTGCGGACTGTCGACCCCCCCGCCCCACCCCACCCGCCCTCCTTTCCGCTCCCCCCTCACCAAGGTTAAAGTCTCACCAAGGTTCATGCCATGTTTTCGATAAGTCAAGCGAGCAGCTCAACCTCGGATGGGGGCTGCGCTCTGTGAACCCGGGTTGAAGTAAGCCAGGAATCCCACTCGTGTAAATACCTGAGCATCCCCCTGGAGCCCCTCCCCCCCTCCTGCCCGTGGGGGTTAAGTCTCATCCCAAAGCTGAACTGCGAGTCCGGCTGCGCGCCGCGCAGGGTCCCCAGGACACCCCCTACGAAGGCGGCACCTTCGAGCTGGTGCTCAACGTGCCGGAGCAGTACCCGCTGGTGCCGCCCAAGACGCGGTACCGCACCAAGATTTTCCACCCCAACGTGCACTTCAAGGTGCGAACGCCCGCCCGCCCTGCGTGCACGGGGCACCTCTGGCAGTGGCGCTGGAAAGGGCGGCAGTACACTTGCTGCTCAACGCCCTGCCCTCACGAGCACCACTCAGCTGCCGACTTCGATTTCACTTGTCCTCTTCTTTGGAATCTCACTCACCTGAGGTGCCCATGCTCTCGCCCCCCCCCCCCCCCCCCCGCCCCGCCCCCCCTGCGCGCCTGCAATGCGACGCCCAGACGGGTGAAATCTGCCTGGACATCCTGAAGAACGCCTGGAGCCCCGCGTGGACGCTGCAGTCCGTCTGCCAGGCAGTCATGGCGCTCATGTCGGAGCCAGCGGCGGATAGCCCGCTGAACTGCGACGCCGGTGAGCCCCCCTGCTCCTGTCGACACAGCGCCCCCTGCCCCCTGCTTCTCCCCTTGCCCTTCCTCTGACCTGCGGCCGCGCAGGGGAAAGACCCCGCTGACGGCCCTGACGCGCCGTGCCCCCAGGGAACCTGCTGCGCAACGGCGACGCGCGGGGCTTCAACTCCATGGCGCGCATGTACACCATTGAGTGCGCCGGCGGGGCCACGTAGCCAGCTCCCCGGCCAGCTCCCGACACGCTGCCAGCGGTGCCAATAAATGTAACACACAGGCAAGCCGCACACACCTCTCCCACACTCTCGGCATGTGCTCGCCCCGGATTGCCGCCCAGTTTTCAACGAACTTAGTTTAGTTTTGGCACGCGCCACCAGTGGCATAGCATTACACGGTTTTTATATTTATATTTATTTTTATGCTCACTTTCGGAGCCCTTCCCGTGCGGCATTAGCCGCGGTAGGTGGCGTACTCCTTCTCCGCGTTGTACGGTGTCCAGATGATCTTGGAGGGGTCCACCACCACCCCCGCCGAGCCCGCCTCCTTCAGGTGCCTGGACAGGCGGGGGGCGGGGAGCGCGCGGTCAGCTGGGTCCCACGCAGACGCAACCAAGGGAACGCGGGTTTTGGATTTTGGCATTTCATCTGAATTCAGTGCAGAAATTCAATGCCGGAAATTCCGCATTAAAATTCATCTGAATTCCACTTAGAATTCCAGTTGAGTTCAGCATGAAGATCCAGACAAAATGAAACATGGACTGAACTAATCTCAGTTCTATGCAAAAAAATCAAATTCTGGATTTCTGCAAGGAAATTAATTGCGATAATACGCCAAATCGCATCTGTGTACCCTAAGACCCATGTGAAAGTAGCCCTAGACGGAATTCATTGAGTCATCGGAGTCATCGACGGAGGTGGGCGTGAAATCTGATCGGAACTCCCGTTTGATCATGAAGCAAGTACCGGAGCGCAGGCGAGCGGTGACGGCCTCCCTGAATGTTGGGAAGACGCGCAGGGTGCCGGCGGCCGCGGCGGGGGGCACTCACTTGTCGAGCACCTTGGGCGCGGCGAAGATGACGTGCTGCCCCTTCTGGTACTGGATCAGCTGCAGGTGGTTGAGCGTGGAGATGATGTCGTCCGTCTTGATGGCGGTGAGGTCGCTGAGCTGCTTGATGGAGATCTTGGACTCGCGCTCCCTGATGACCTGCAGCAGCTCCCGCGTCCAGTAGCCGCGGTAGCTGACCAGCCCCAAATCCGACAGCGGCCGCTCGGGCGTGCCCACCTGCAGCACCGCCCAGCTCCGCCGTCAGACCCGCCGGCCCACCCACTGGGGCACTAGTCAAAACAAGTGTCTTTTGGAGATAAGTCTGGTGAAATGTGGCCTTTCGGATGAGAAAACCTCGAAATGTTTTCTCAAATACCGGTTGTCTCATCTGCAGTTTTCACTCGTACTTTTTAATGTGAATAACGGAGTGTCACGTGAGTGTCACACCGGTAGCGATTGGTGTTTCATTTAAAAGAATCTAGCGGAAGCTAGCCGTTCGTGTCGCGGGTGGAAGCTACCGAACCAAACTGATATCCGTGAGGCCCGTGGTTCGAATCCCGGCCCCTACATTGAGGGCAATACGGCTATATATGCCGCGACGGCGCGCAGTTGTGAATAATAAGCCCTTCGGGGTTCGCATGTTCGAATTGGCTAGGGTTGACCCAGGATTGGAACGCGGCCGAGGAGGATTCATTGCACGTGGCAAGGCCACGGTCCGAACATGCTGGGCCAGTCACTAATACCGCAAGATTGCATTGCGGATACCACTGCACATATGCGGTATAGACCGTAGAATCAAATACGGTCCGCAGGGCCGAAACATCATGAACTGTTTTGCATCTTTGCATCGGAATATTCGTATTCGTGCAGTAGTCTGACTTATTTTACCGTTACGGTAGGTTCTTCCTTCTTTTGGGGGGGGGGGGGGGGGGGGGGACGTTATTTAGCCTCAAATCGTTTGTGTTTAAACGGGCTGGGCTGGGCTGAGCCATACTTCACTTGCTGTTCCGTACGTTACACGCGAGCAATTGTCACGGATAAACATGAAACACAGCAAGGTCACGTGAAGCCACTAGAATGACCCTTTTCAGGATGTTTCAGGTTCCCGCAGCATGGCCGTCCTGTTTTGCACATCTATCTGTTGCGATTATGCGCAGGTGGCGTACGGACCAGCAGGTGAAGTACGGCTCAGCTCGGGGATGTATACTTATGTGGTTGTTCATGGCGATCCGCTGCATCGGTCCTTGCAAGGTTTTCGATATCCTAAATTCCAAACTTCGGGTGCTGACGCGGTAGTAAGAACACTGCGAATAGGAACCTGCCCAGTCTGCAAGAGGTCCAATGCGGACGAGCTCATAGCGGAACTAGAGCGAATGTTCCCATAGTAAGGCTGCATGCAGGCCCAATTTGCCGCTAGTGATCATAATTGTTATTACTGTGGGTGCGTCGGCACCCCCATGCATTCAGAAGCGCCAAGATGTTGGCCAATGCGGAGTGACGGTGGTGTCATGCGGTGTTGAAACGATCATGTAGTCATGTCGGAAGCGGCCAGGCCGGCGCGCACCTTGTTTTCGATCTTGGACAGCTCGTAGGAGAAGGCGATGAGGAACTTGCCGTACCCGCGCCGCTGATACGCCGGCAGCGTGAGGATGCACGCCAGGTTGTAGCCCTCCTCGGAGCACTTCTCCTTGGAAAAGTAGCTGCGGCCGCCCAGGACGCCCGTCCAGTCAGTCAGTCGCAGCGGGACAACGCAGGCGGCCGATGTGCGAGACGGTTCACTGCTGCGCCTTCCATTTCAAACAACCAGTGAGGGAATGGCACTTTGAATCCGTTGCGTATGTCCAGGTGTGGGGTGCTAGCGAGTGTTCTGAGTTACCATTATGACATCGTGATGTAATCGTCTGACAGCGGACCAATAAGGACATAGCGCATTCTTTAACGTTCAACGTTTTTGTTCTTCGAGTTGGGTCGGCACCCGGACAGGTGAGTTGTCACTTTACGGGTGCCGGCGCGGAATTGATAACACTTCAAATAGGACCCTGCTCTGCCCGTCCGAGGTCAAATGCAAACGAGACTATGACGGCACTAGAGCAAATGTTCTCATTATTATTGGTTACATGCGGGCCAATTCTGAGGCTTGTACTTAGGCTTCGTATAGGCGCGCCGGCCCCCGTAGTCTCATGAGAGTATCGCACACCGTGCAGAAAGGGCATATTGACTGCATGAGCCGATACAAAACGGCTTAGCGACTCATCAGCGCGGAACCAAAAAAGATGGCGGAATACTTGCCAAAGCCAAAAAATCGGCCGATTTACAAAATTTCAGAAACGTGAGAATAGGGATATTCCTGTCAGCGCTTTAACCTCTGAAAACACAGTACCAGGACAGCCATTCTCGCAGGAATCTTATGGCATGGGGGGGGGGGGGGGGGGGGGCTCACCCCACGATGTGCGCCCCGCGCCTGTCGCACTCGCACATGATGTAGAACAGGAAGAGGTCCACGTCGTAGTAGAGCGTCTTGTGGTCCAGGAAGAGCTTGGCGAGGTAGCACAGGTTCTGGCAGTACATCTTCTCCTTGCGCCCGTCCACCTCAAACATGGAGATGTTGCCGTTGCGGTAGATCTCGTCGCCGGGCGGGTGCAGCACCGTGTTCTTGCGCAGGTGGCGCATCATCACGTCGCGCTCCTTGAAGAAGTTGAGCGTGAACTCGCAAAAGTACAGCTTCTGCTCGGGGACCGGGATCGATGAGCACCCGCAACATTCAATTGACGGGTTCAAAGGCCGCAGAAACAACAACGGATCGCTCTGCACCGACGGGTCGGGGATTCCGCGCTATAATCGTGGCTCATCCTAATACAGGCGCCGGCGCACCTACACAAACCCTTATAACGAGCGCCAAATTGGGCCGTTTTATGCACCTACAGGGCCTTCTCCCAGGTGGGCTCCGCTACAGGTTCGCCCGCATTTGACCTCTGGCCGGCATAGCGGGTTCCTATCCGCCATGTTGTTACTACCAAACATGACGCCCGTGCACGTCCACAACAAAGCACTTTCCCTCTGTTTGCGAGGGGGTAAAGGACATCATCGTAAAGTGAACCCAAAGCGTGGTCCCGGTAACAAACCATAAACAGTAGCATCTACCTGTCAAAAGCGTTCCGGAGCCGGGGCCGCACTGCAGCGGCACGCCGGGCGGCAGGTCGGGGTGACGCTTGGCCGGAAGGCAAGCCGCACCTTGACGTCGTTGTACTCCGCCGGGAAGGGCGAAAAGTACCAGGTGTCCATGTCGTGGCGGCCCAGCTCGATCACGTCGATGTTCTTCACCTTGGTGAACTCCTCGTGCTCGCGCAGCGCGTTGGGGTCAAACTCGGCGTGCTCCTCCTGCGCATGCGGGACAGGGAGG
Organism: Tetraselmis striata; assembly: GCA_006384855.1. NCBI lineage: Eukaryota > Viridiplantae > Chlorophyta > Chlorodendrophyceae > Chlorodendrales > Chlorodendraceae > Tetraselmis > Tetraselmis striata. The sequence continues at coordinate 24,225 of VCJN01003079.1, forward strand.
TACCGGCCTCAGCGCAAGTCTGGCTCTGGCGCTCCCCCCCCCCCCCCCCCCATTGGGGCTTGCGGCCGGAAAGCAACGCCGGACGGAGCTGGTCGGGTAGGAGGGGGAGGGTTACGTCGCCGGAGTGCGCCTCGTCGTGCTTCCGCTTGAGGTTCTTGTTCTTCGCGAGGTTGATCTCCGACAACGTGTCGTCCACGGTGGTGAGGTCCATCTGCGGGAGACCCACCCACTCGTCCATGCGCCGGTTGACTGCAGAGGGCGGCGCACATCCGGAGCGCCATCAGACCCCCCCCCCCCCCCCCCCCCCACCGGTGCGCAGAAGCGGCATCCGCTGCCAGCGGCAGGTCGTTGGGCAACGCACATCCGTTGTAATGCACGTAATACTCGAACTCCTCCGAGCCCGCGACCTTGCGCTTCTCGATGACGCGCACGGTGTGGTACTTGCCGTCGCGCCAGAGGCAGTCCACGCGCGTGCCCGTGTCCAGCGGCAGTTTCACCTGGTTCCCCCGCCAGCGCCTGGGTCAGCCCGCCAGAGGGGGGGGGGGGGGATCCGCTGCCTGCTTCCCCCAGCACAAGACCCTGCTTGCTCCGGTTTTACCATGCGCTGCCCCCGGCAGGGTGTGCGGGGCGTTACCTGCGTGGGGTCCACCCGCTCCCCATGGAACGTGCCCGCCTCCTCGTTCTGCTCGTCCCCGCCGTCCACCCCAGGCACATTGCCGCCGGTGGCCATCACGCGCTTGCCCTTGCCTGACGTGCCCCTCTGCGGTAGCACGGGCCGGTGGCGGGGGGGGGCGGGGTGGGGGGGGGGGGGGGGGGGGGGGGGCGTCAGGCAGAGCCTGCTGCCTCTGATGGGAGGAAAACAACCAAACAATTTAGGTGCATATGCTGCCACGTGCCCTCCCCGGGAAGACAGCGCAGCCCAGGCTGCAAAGTGAAGGGCACAGCCGCAAGGCCCCGGCCAGCACTACCGCACCTGCGTCTCCTTTGTCTCCGCCTCAGCGGGTGGCGCCTCCGCCTCTGCGCCCTTCTTGTCGTCCGCCATCGCGGCGGCTCGTCGCGGCTGTCTGGCAGGCCGGGCTATGGCGGGACGGGCGGCGGGCTGGCGCGCTGGGCTGGCGAGGGGAGCAGCAGCTGCCTCCTTCTTGGCGCCCCGAAGGTGCGTGTCCTGTCCTGTCTTTACGTTGCTGCAAGTGCCGTGACCTGCGGCGACTGCGAGGACGGAGCCAGAGGCTGCTCGGTAGTGGCTGCAGTGCGCATCCACTACGGCACGGCGTGTCGCCGCGGCCGGCGGACATCGACACGCGCGGTTGGCGACTCCGTATCATATATCACGACAACCGCGATCGAAGATGTTACCCGAAAATGTCCTGGAGCGACGGCGGCCAATATTGGATACATTTCAAATTAAACTAAGCAGCAGGAGATCTAGCACATAATCACGGATACTTTCGGTTAAGTTTATTCAATTCAGACGAGTATAACAGTACGGTTTTAATGATTCTTCATCCGCCTTTTCGTGGGTAGTCGCTTCCAGCACATCGACGACTGTCTGCGCTGGTGCGCTGAAAATTCCAGTTCCGGCAGATGCGTAAAGACACGAGAATAGCTCTTCATTCTTAGTTTCTGTTGATGACCAGGCTGCTGGACTTCACCCATATTGATCATGATGCCGGTGGGGCGTGGGGGCGCCATGTTCCCGCCATTTCTGATGCATGATGACGGCAGAAAGTTGCCAGGGCATCGATTGTGCCCCTTCATTGATTTATCTATATCAATCATCACAATCACCGCGCCTGCTCAGCGTGACCATCAACGCAATAAGACTGCAAGCGTTATGCGAGTGGAGCTGAGGAATGATGCTGACGCCGCGTGCTTTGCAGATGATCACGTGATCACATGTGACCATTCCACAAGCACCTGTGAAACCTGCTACTTTCATTGCCTTACAGCATCTACCAAAATAGGACTGCATGACATGTGACATGCGGACTGTCTTCGGTCCACTCTATCACATCACGAAGAGTTATCAAATACCAATGTTCTGCAGCCATTGCGCTCTTCCAGTCAGCGGTTTGCTGATGAGATGGGGTGACACAAGGCACTGTATTGACATATGTGATTGTAAACTTAGAAATATGACCAACTTCGCCGCTTGTATGTATCGTCAGCAGCAAATTCAGCCCCCATTATGCCCTCTGTCCCTCTCCGTGTACCCGTATGTTAACAGCCTGACATCAAGCGGGGGCCGGGTCCGTAGCAACAGCTGCCTGATGAGTGGCATCCGGCATCTCCAGCATGCTCCGCAGGCGCTCCGTCGCAACCATCGCCCTGGCAAACTGCCCGCCCTTCCAGTACTGCTGTTGGCACCCGGTGCACTCCCAGTACTCTCTGTCAGGCGCGCGCTCGTACGCTTCGCCCCCGCGCGCTGCGGCCTCCTTCGCGCTCATCAGCCGGAAGTCGCCGTTGCACTTGGTGCAGCGGGACAGCAAGTCGTCCGTGTCCACATGTACGTTGAAGAACCTCACCACCTCGTGAACCTGCCTCTGCTTGCCGCCGCTGCGCACGAGGTACGCGGGATAGCCCTGGACTTTTCGAAAGAGCTTGCCGTCGGTAGTGAGAATCACCCTGCCGTGGCGCGCGCTCGCGTCTGCCACCCACTGGTGGGGGTCCATGACCGCCGGGCATCCACTCTGCACAGAGGCGGCATCGATGCCGCACATGCGCAGCCCCCTCGCCAGCCCCTCCGCCGCGATGTCGCACACAAAGCGCACGTGCGCCACGCCGGGGTTGTCCATCGGCCACGGCATCGCGCCCGACCAGTTACTGCCGCGCTGGCCGGCGCCATACGCGTCTGGGCGATTCGCTACCGCCTTGCGCGGGAGCGATTGATTGTGAAATGCCAGTGCCTGCGCGCGGATGGGAAACGACGTGGCGGCCTGCCGTGCGACACCGTGCTGAGCGCACATCTCGTCGAAGACCGCGACGCACACGGCGGGGTCGGCTGCCGCGTACCGTAGCTGCTCCGGCGATAGAGGCCGTGCAGCCCAATCGCTGCATTGCTGCGCTTTCCCCAGCGTTTTCCCCGGGAGGGTCGCCTCCACTATCGCGGACAGGCCGGCGCCGAAAAAGGGCCGCCACGACGCGAGGTCGAACAGCGGCGTCACGCGTGCCAGGTCCAGGGGCGGCAGCGGGGGTTCCCTCGCCGCCAGCGCTTTATTTATGGCTCGGATGTCGCCCTTGACGGACAGCCCGAGCTTGAGAATACGCTCGTTCTCGAACAGCCGCAGAAGCGTACCGCGAGCCGAAGCCAGCGGGAGTGCTAGCAGGTCGAGGAGGGCGACAACGGGCATGGCGGGTACCGCCGATTCGCGCTCTGGCCAAGCCAGCGCCAGCTGCACCAGCGAGGCCGCGCCCTTGGGCGCCACGTCCGCCCCGCCCGGCTCCGCCGCCCGCTCGGCGGAAGGCCACTCCGCGTCTACGCCGCAGCAGCCGCCCGCCTCCGCGCACACAGCAATGAGGCCGCTCTCCAGCGCCTCCAGCTGCTCCTCCGTGTCGACCCACAGCAGCTCTGTGCCGCTCGGTAAAGCCCAGTCCGTGGCGGACATGGCGCGTACGACAGCCCGCGTCAACCGACGAGCGACTTGCCGCCTGCGCGTTCACAGCCTCGGCTGTCGTAGCCCTCTGTAGCGCTAGTGGGTGGTGTCAGCCACGGAAGGTTCTGCAGTCGGGAAGACGTCGGCACCCTGCAGTGAAAAGGGTTTGTCTTTGTCTCGCTCCACTCACGCCAGTGCAGACGAACAGCTGGCTCGCTAGATTAAGTACCGTCGGTTCCTTCTGGTACCAGTATCTCCCGTAAGTAATCCAGACCAGTTTATGCTGGCTCCGCCTGCTCGGCTGTGCTTGGTCCGCGAGCGGCGCAGCATGTGCCGCAGCAGGGATAGTCGTCGTATAGGGTTCTTAGGGCTGTAAGGTTTCAGGCCATAGCCGCGAGCGCGACGACCACCAGAAGATATATGAGGACGACATGACATAACTGCTCAAATAATTGCGCGAGTATAAGCAAATATAAATCGACGCTGCGAGCTGGTTTCGGAGACAATATACTAGCCACAAAAATATAAGGAATACTCATGCCCATAATATTAGTTATTAGAATCCCAGCATAGCGGCAGCCGACGAAAGCAGCAATGAGTACAGGTTATCCTTACGGGTAGCAGTGACACTGCAGCGACGACTCGTAAAACGCTGCTGACGGCGATGCCTCAATGGGGGGCATTTAGAATGAACGGCACATTGTATGCACTATGATCATGCCATTGGTACATACCGCCGCTGCCCCCCCCCCCCCCTTCACATGGTGTCATCGCCCGTCGGCGATGACTAATTGCTTCTCAGTTACAACGGTTTCGCAGCAAGTCAGTCCGTTAACGTCCAGATGCCGACCGCATGAATGCATGTTGTTGGTGAGTGGGTGTGCTTGGTGTGCCGGCATGCATTTGGTTGTCCCGCCGCGGCATGCACTTCCGCCCCGAAGCATGATTGGCTGCTCGTGAGCTATATATTACGACCGCAAATGCAGTACGTCCCCCAACTCCTCCGCCCCCGTGCCGACAATAAGGTGTAGCTCAGCCTCTACAGACTACTCCGTGTAGCCGTCTTTGGAGGTATATGGCGCTCAGGGATGCTGATGTGCTCGGCGCTTTTAGATATGGGATGGTCCACTTCAGTCGCCTATGCATTCACGCAGGGTACGCCACCGCAGCTAATATGCATGTTGTGACACATTTTTTTTCTAATGCGGTGAACAGGTGGCTTAAGAATAATTCTTCGCCGAGCGACCTATTGTCATGTGATGGGTCGTAATCATATTTAGGCCACGGACCTGCCACGGATCATAGTTTTGACCCGTGGGACAAAATACATCCGCGATTTCCTATTCTGGGTGTATCGTATATGAATATTACATACTATAGGGAAAATGCAAAATGGCATGGTACAATTCTAACTTTGTCACTCTGCACAACATGGCCAAACCTAGCATTTGCAAAATACAATGCTCGTAGTCCCAACAACGCTTGCTTGCGCCGCCGGGCAGCAGTTTTGCACGGGTGGGGCTGTTGAAAATGATTCATGTACGACCCCGGCCTAGGATTGGCCTCTCCGACGAGCAGCGCTTACTACTACGGGTGGGGAGTAGGGAGTTGTACGACTCGACCTAGGGCAGCCTATACTCGCGCGGGTTGTTTCGTCCCATCGAGGTCAGAGATAGCAAGCCCTAAGAACAAATCTGTCTGAGGCTATGAGCAGTGGAGAGCTGCAGATTAGCACGTTTAAATTGTAAGCAATTTCAATAAATAACTTGAAATTCGCGGGGTGGTGGGGAGCACAGTGAGAAGCTTGCCGGGCGCATACCAGCCACTTGATTTGCCTTTTGCTCGGAGGACGACGACTACTCATTAATGCGTACAACGAGCGCACCGCAGGTACTACTGCTCGCGAGAAGGGGGCGGCCGGATGGTGGAGCAAGTATAGGCCACATCGTCGTCAACTGGCCCAGAAACACTTTATTCTTGTACGCGCTCCGCGAGTACGAGTAACTATCATTGATTGCACCGCGCCGGCTAATGATGCAATCTAACATGGTTACCAACGCGATTCGCGAGGGTGGTCGGGCGATGGATGTTGCTAGGCAGCTGCCCACCAGGAGCGGAGGATCCATGGTGCGGCAGGCCAGGCGGCACCAACCCCACCTTCCCGTGCTGATGGGCGCTAGTAACCCCTAAGACACGGTCCCCGCTGGGTGCGGCAAGGGTCGAGCGGGGTGACCGGTTGTGGCAAGTCCTTGGATTCTGCGACCGCTGGGGAGCCCTACGGAAGGCTTTTCAAATAATACTCGTAGTAGGGTCCCGGTAGCGCCTACTGGTGCCGCCGGGTAGGAGCCTTGTACATGGCGCTGCAAAAAAACATCATGTACGACCTCGCCCTTGCGTATGTTGCGCGGTGCAGGGTTTAGGATTTTGCCATATTGTCTTGGATGTTGCCATATTGCAGCCAACCCGGTATCACGTCGCGGTCTTAGGGTTTAGATAGGGTTTTATCTATGAATTTTGCCTCTTGTCTCCTTCCGAGATCAAGGCGAGTGTCAAGACAAGAGCAGAGCGTCCGCGGTCTGCGCAGCCGCAGCCACATCCGCACCCGAGGCCTCAACCGGTAGCGGGTTCGTCTAGGTGGCATGGATGATTTCGTGCACTATGAGCACGCGACCTAAGCCAAAAGCCCGACTGGCGCCTTCACGGATTACACAATCCACTACGGCAACGACGGCTACCATCTACCTGCAAACCGTGGTCTACGGCGACGGACCGAGGTTGACTGGGCCTCTTCAGGAAGCAGCGCGGAAGGTATCGGTGGGTGTTGCGCTCAAGCGGGAGCGATTTGCATGACGAGTTCCGTTGGGCAATGGATAATGGCTGCTCGGAGACTGCCATGGGTTATGCCGTTACGAAGACGGCATGTATTTTGCGTGGTTCCGAGAGCTAAGCGGCTATCTATGTTGTCTGGTTCACCCGCGGCGACACCAATGTCATCCGGGCCTTAGACAGTGGCCAGCTAAGCTCCTACCTCCCTCGTCTGAGACGGGGTCAACCGGCAACTGGGTGACCCGGGTCAAGGAGGACCATGGGAAGAGCCACAGAAGCTACCACGCCGGCGGCGTTACCTCCCTGCGCCACGCGATGATCGAGATCCAAGACGATGGGCGGTACCACGTCACGTCCGTGGATTATTATGCGCCCGGCCACTAGATCATATACTTGCGGAGGAACGCGGTTGCTAGCGGAACGAGGGCACCCTTGCCATCAGACCCGACATCGGCGAATTGTATGACTACATCACCGATGTCGCGTCCAACTGCATTTTCTGCGCCTGCCCACTAGCATCGCCTCTGCATGCGAAGAGCAATGCCATTGTAACATACCTCACTAAGTAGCATGACGAAATGGCGGATAATTGATATGCGATCGTAAACGGCAATGTCATGCAATTGGATATAGGTATCAAATTCCCTAAAAAGCATTCAATGGGCTACACTTTTGCGGACATTGTCACTCGTACCATCGTCGGAGGGGGATGGAAGACCGGCTAAGTATATTAACCCGTACCATATTTAGGATGTCTCTTGCATCTGGCCAAGCATGGAGGAAATTGACTTATTCAAGGAAACGTCGACAGCATTCGCTCGAAACCGACACGCGGGTAATGTTGAGTGCGCTCGTGTTTGCGAGATATATATCCGTGCCTGGTTCTATTCTAAACATGTTTATGGAGTTTCCCTCCAATGTTAATTGTCCTAGTGCAACGGTTTGGTGGTGGTTTCAACCGGTTAAATTGCCAATGCCATCAGGTTTCAGTACGGGCTGCCCCATCGCCCCTGACCGGAAAGCTATTTAGGACAGCCACCACCAGCTCGCATGCCATCTCTAGCTCGCTACATTCGGCAGCGGCTTCGCGTACATATGCGCGCGAGGGTCGCAAAGGCAGACCAAGTCCGCACCGAGGTTCTCTTTCATGATTGCGAGTTATCGTGCCACGCACGTGCGTTACATCATCGGCAACGACATACATACCCTCGGTTAGTATTGTGGGACGGTTTCCCGACTCGTGCGTCGTCCCAAGTCGCTCTCCGTTCTTATTATCATGGCTTCGCAGCTAGGACATTCTCGGGTGGCGATGCGCACGGTATGGAATTGGAGCTGGGAGGTCCCATTTAAGTGGGGTGGCAGCTCAATGAAATTGAAATTGAAATATTACAACGTGATAGCATGCTGCTCTCCACCGCCCAGAGTAGTTCTTAGGGCCTGCCATCTCTAACCATGGTAGGGAACACATAATGCAATTCCAGCTGAAGCTTCCGGCCATCCTTTTTCGTGTACAAGCCCCGCCTCCCTCCATTATGTGATCATATATGTGTTATTTCCCGAATAACCACAGGCGGTCGCCGGTACCCTACGAGCGACTACCGCCAATTGGCAGAACGGGCATTACTAATAATGCAGCAGTCGCCCCACGCCCGTGCACATGGCTTTTTGTACATCAGAAATGCATCGGTCCCAAGCAATTTACTGTCGCCGTGCGTCGTCTTGGCTCCACCTGCCGCCATCGCTAAAAAAATCTCGCAGGTCGCGTCGCCGCGACGCGCCGGCTGTAGAGTTGCGGTCCGCCGACCTCGGCCGCGGTCCGCCACTCCGCCGACGCCGCCTTCATCTCGCATGCCCGACCTCTTGCGGTACGATCCCCAAGGGAGACTGAAGGGGGAAAGGCGGGCATCCGCCCCCCCCCCCCCCCCCCCCCCGTCCGCATGCATGTCATCGCTCCGTGGCCGACATGCCATCTTGCTCGCCTTCACGCCGCTCGCCGCTGCAGCGCACATCGTCGTCGTCGTAGCCACCCGTATAGGGTCAGACCGGACTGGCCGCTAGCTGACTCCTCCCGCTGCATGGCTGCGAATCCTTTAGAGCGCTCAGGCTCCGGTTTCCTTGCACATGAGTCGCCCCCAGGCTCGGCCTCTTTGCCCCCGACCGCCCGGCCCGCCTTTATGTGCCGGGCTCCCGTTTCCTCGCCGTTCGACTACGTCCTCGCCCGTTCTCACGGGGAGGCTAAGGTTTTCCTGATTGTTCCGAACGGGTCGGCCGAAGGGCGCCGCCGAACACTCCGTCGTACTAAGCAAGCATCCTCGGATTCACAGGTGGAAGACGTACGGGTTGTGGGGGTGGGGGGTCGCCAAACTTTCTGCGGGTCGGTCGCGGGTCGTACAAAGGTACGACAACACAATTTTGTTTTGAACATCCCTCGCGAGTACGCTGCCCCCGTCCGAGTCGTACACAACCCCCTCCCCACCCATAGGTGGATTTCGGAGAGGCCGACGCAAGGCCGAGGTCGTATAAGTGTAATTCAAGATACTCCCACTCGGTCCGCGGGTCCTTGCGGCGGGGCATTGCGGCACCAACGGTCGTTGTACGTGTGGCTTTGCGGGCTATCCGCGTGATTGGTCCGTTGCGGAGATGGCGCCGCTCGTGGAGTCAATGCATGCGCCCGTATTTTGAGAGGGCTCGTTGCCCTCGCCCTAACTAACCTTGCCTCAAAAGCGTTTCCTATGGATGCAATGGGAGCGTCTACGTGGCTAAGCCCGTCGCGTGTCCGACGCTTCCTGCTACTGCGACGTCGTCGTCACATGGACACCGAGAACATGGCGCTGCCCGCTGGGGGCCAGCTCTACCACATGGCGTGCTCGACGTCTCGTGGTGCTTGTAGCTATCCTTTTCCGGCTTCTGGTTTGCCCCGGCGGCTGTCGGTCGCTGGTGCGGCAGCGGCGGACACCTCACCACAACTCTCGTCCCGGCAATAATACTAACATCATGTTACGGGCAGGCTGGACGCGGAAGAGGATGGCCGGTAGCTTGAGTTGTAATGCACACATTTATCAATATGTGTATTAATATTAATTTAATATTAATACTCATATATCCCGACTATGGTTAGAGTTGGCAAGCCCTTAGAGCAACACGGTCCGGGTAGTAGAGAGGAGCAGACTAGCAGTTCAAGATCAATTTCAATTTCAATTTCATATTACGGGCCGACGTAGACTATCACAGCATCTACGCCGGCCAATCACCCGTTCCCAACTTTACGACTCCGAGACCCGGTATCGCCAACACCGCGAGCTGCCCGCCGGGGACAGCTCCGCCACGATGCGGGACATGCGCGCTCGATGGCGTCATTGCGCGCTTGCTGCGTTACCGGTTTGTGGTCGGCATCCGCCGCTGGAGGGGCGACGGCAGCCTCGCCACACACCGCACAACATGTGTAATTCATGGCACAAGCATACCTGGCTCGGTCGGCCTGCCTCAATATCGCCTGCCAACCACCCCGACTTCTCACCTCTGAAATCGTGAGCTATCTACCGGTGGGCAGCTCAGTCTGCAACTTTTCTCGACCGATGCGTTTCATGGCGGCATCATTGAGGGCCTACGGCTTGCGAGCTTGTGGTAGTCGGCAGCCGTCGCTGGGGCAACACCGGCGGCCGCCTCGCCACACTTCGCACAGCGAAGCCCGCGACGACGACGAACGATGTACGACGATGTACCCAGCCGGCCTACCATCATGGCCGCCCACCAACCATGAGACACATCAAATCCGGTACAACACGACCACACTGAGTCCCATGTGTCCGTGCTCCGTTTCACTATGCGTGCCAAGTGCCGCCGCTTGTGCGAGTCAGCGGGACGACTACCGCCGGTGATGGCAGCGGCCGTACACTGCCGTCGTCGTGCGTCGTCACGTGTCCACTTCTCGTGATGTACAGCGCCGGTACATGTATATTGCTACCATCGCGCCGCGTACAACGTACCGCACGTTGCATGGCTGTACGCGGCGGCCGAGCATGCCGAGCGGCGGCCCCCACGCGCGCGACAAATCCCCGCCGTACGTGTGAGTCTGTGACGCGCATGCCGGGCACTCACTAGCTTTGCCCGCTCATGCTGACCTACACTCCCGGCTCCAGTCACGCGTCGCCACGGCACGCGACAATTTCTGCACGGCGCCCTCGGGAGAGGGCGCCTCTCTGTTTTCGCAGTGCGTCATCAGGCCTTCTGTCAACCCGACATCCGCCGTCGCCGACATCTCCCGTCCGCGTTTGCTATGTGCCTACGCCTCGATTACTCGTTACTCGGTTACTCGTTACCCGGCACGTCGTAACCGCGTGAGACCCGCTACAAGCCAAGACCTCTCCCGCCTTCGTCTAGCCGGCACGCTTGCGGACAGCCCACGCTCGCAGTCGTAAACGAACCGCGTGTAAGATCCGCGCAAAGCCAGACTCGATTGCAAGTTTAAATTGTTCTGAACATGATTTTGGGGTTCTCGCAAATGTGAACTGTCCTAGTGCAACCCGTACGGTATGCATGTGGTTTCTACCGGTTACGTTACCGATACCACCAGGTTTTAGTACGGGCTGCCCCGTCGCCCGTGAGCCATGCTTTCCCGGCTGAGACGCTCCTTAGGACAGCCACCACCAGCTCGCATGCCATCTTCCAGCTGCGTGCTGACGTCGGCGGCGCCCTTTCGTTTCCCCGTTTCTGCCTTACAAGCTCCACATCCGCCTCCCCCCCCCTTTCGTTGTGCCTTCTTAGGCTCTTATAGTCATAAAATGGGGTCTCTTCCGTGTTACCCCGAGCCCATTAGTCCGGATAGCGGATGGAGGATGGTTGCATGCTGGCGCAGTGCCTCGGGCTCCGTCTGTGCGCCGCGTAGGTTGCCTCACTGCTAGTATGACCATGTGGCCGCGTCCTGCCTTGGCTGGATGCAACCTTCACGCTGCGAAGTCGTCAGACTGCGACACGGCAGGCCACACAGCCGCGGCACCATAGATATGGGCAGGGCAACATCGTCGCCCGTTGGGGTCCGCGCCCGGAGCGTGGCACCCCGAACCCACTTTGGCAAAACCAGACGATTGCAAGTTTGAAACCGGCGCTAACCTTTCGTCGGCGGCCGGGCATCATCGAGCACGAGGCCATAGGCGGCTCTTGGCAGATGAGCTTAAATATAATCACACGGACGCGGGCTGCATCTGCCACGGCGGTGTGAATATACATGGCACACGTGTAGCAGACGCGGCGTGCCACTCGGACCGGAGTTGCTAGTAACATAGGGCAGATGTAGCGGAGCCATGGGGTTAAAACGGGGCCGAGGCTGTCCTATATCGGCGTGCTGTGGCGTCGGTGAGATTCCACATATATGACAAATTAAGCATGACGCCGGTATAGATGCAGCGTCGGAACTTGGAATTGGTCGAGTAGTAAGTGTGCTCGTTCGACTAATGCCTGCGCTTTGTGCACTATAGCTACAAATATGGACGATTGAAGTGAGCCTCGCCTCCGCCAATCGGCAATAAGCGCACCAGTCGGTGCGTTTGCCGGTCTCTGGTGTATAGCACACGCGTCGGTGGTGGCATAAATGTTGCGGTCGGGCCATTTGTGCCGAACCGCAACTTTAATTGAGTCTAGTGATCCGCCAAGATGCGCGGCAGATCTTTGGACTTTGGCGGCCGATCAATGAAGGGCGTCTTTTCATGTCACAACACGTTTCCATGTTTCTTGATATGTTGTCGAGCATGCCGAGTAGGGGGAGGGGGGTCTTCGCTTGGTGCAACCGCACGCTGGCTCGTCCAAAAGGCGCCGCCCGCGGGGATAGCTGCCGCTGGTTGGTTGCGGTTGTGCAGCCGGGGTGTTTCGTGATACTACGAATGTAAGGCGATAATGTCATGTTATTGCTCAGGATTACTAAAATCGAAATGAACCACAATTTCGTATCCCGTTTTGTCCAAGGCCGGAATTGGCATGTTTGGCCAAACATTCCAACAGCAGATTTATATCCCTCTGAAACAAATGGTACGTCACCGGTACGGTTCAGTAGCCGTGTTGACACCAGTGTTGCTGCCACTGTTGTACAACAGACAATGTAGCTAGGGTATGCATCAAGCAGGGATTTCGGCTGCCAACGCTAGTCACTAGCCTAGAGAGGCAGCCCGCCATGCCTTGACTAGACATAGACCAACACGTCGGTTGCGGGGAGGTTGCGCATGACACGTTAATATGGGCCCTCTACAGCCTATGTCGGACACTAGTGAGAGTGGTCTGACGCTATACCTCGCAGGAAGTCCGTCTTGGCGGGAAGCCCGGACGTAAACCTGAGACCACCGCAGCTAGAAGGGGCCTCGACACTCGACATGTTGTTTGCGCACCTACATCTAAAGCGCACACCTGAACGTTGGCTACGTTTACCCCCCCCCCCCCCCCCCCCCCCCCCGCGCTGTTGCCATCGTTTTGCATGGGTGCGCACTGTGCAGCCCCATGCTGACCCCAAGAGATGCCCCGATTCTTAATATTTTTGGGAATACAAACGAAAATTCCCGGAAAAAGAAACGGGAAAGATCCCGGAGATAAAAGGTAGTCGCTACATTCCTGGAATTATTGGCTATCTATTCCCCGCAGAAATACAACGGGCGGGCATTTCGGAAAATTCGGTCATGCGGGACATGGGTACATTTTTGGAAAGAATGAAAATGGCACATGCACGGAAGTAGAAAAAGGCACATTGGCAGAAATAAAAGGGCAAGTTTTCCTGAATTGCTTGTAGTCGTACTTACATTTTGAAAATACTTATAGGAATTTTCCAGAATAAATATTTTTCGCGCCGATGCGCCATGACCCTGGCATTCAACCAAGATGCTTAGCAACATGGACAACTCTGAGGGAAGGGATGCCGTGAGCGCTGGGCCGCCGGCTGCGATGGGAGACAACATGACGGTTTGTGGGTGTCGGTGTTTCTCCCCACGGGGCAAACGAGTTTTTTAGACACAGCAACGTGTCATCACGATATGGCCGTCCGACTCTAAAACTGCACCCGCGGCCGCCTTGATGGCACTAAAATACTAGCCAATATATTTCCAGGGCACTGCCCCAAAGCGCTGAAAAGTTTTATGCCCCCAAAGCGACGTTCGGAGCGCCACGTCCGCTTAGACTACCGGCACAGGATGCAGTTATCATTCGCGGCGCTTGACGAACTGTTCCAACGAGTATGAATAATTGGTTTTTTCAAACCCCACCAGAGACATCACGGTGTGTGCTTGTCATAGCAGCAGAAGATTTTGATCATGCGCTGATAGCGGCAGAATTCAAGTCCGCAACTACACGGTTTTTGGGGTTTTAGGATACTGAGTGTTTGCAACTAAAAGTTCAATTAGCAACAACGAAATGTTAGGGTTTAGGGACATCACGGTGCAGGCTTGGTGCAAGTTCTCGTGTTCCCAGGGTCCGCATGGTGGGGAATCTCCATCTCGCAATGGGCATGATTGTAGCACTATAAGACTTTTGGATGTATGTGCCTGTCGGCAGTGTAGATGTGTATAAGGGCAAAGTACTAGGAGCACCAACACAAGGCATTATCTACGCAGCCAATGGCTCGTTTGGTTGAATTACAACGAATGGCAAGCTAGCTTTGTGCCAAGCTGAGCCTGCTGCCACGAATGACGGCCGCAGCTGCCGCCAATGACGGCCGAAACCCTCGCGTTCCCTACTCGAAGAAGGACGCAGTCATCATGTCCGGCAGCGGCTCCTTGGCCTTCTGGGAGGTCACGTAGGTGTGGGGGTGGCTCTCGTCCATGGCGGCCTCGCCCGCCTCGAGCTCCACCGGCGTCTTCAGCGCGTACAGGGCGTGCAGGCTGCCCATGGTGACCATGGTCCAGTCGCTCTTCGCCTCCACATTCTTGGCCTGCAAACAGTCAAGCACTCAGCCACATGGCCCAGGACATGATAGAGCCCAGGTTGACCAACCCTATGGAACTACAGTATTACCTTATGACGGGGTTCTCGCTAGAGTGAGAGAACATCCTTGCATGAAACTGTACATGTCACTTCTCAGAATATAATAGCACGTTTCTTTTACCTATTATGACCAAATGATTCCTATAAATTTATTACACATACACATACTCTTACTATGACTCTGAGCTGATTCTCTATAATGTATTTAAACACAAAATTTCAGAGTATAAGGAAGTGGTCCCTGCAGCAATCTCAGTCTTGAGTGGAATGAAAACCATGGAAACCGTTGGTAGCATTTGTGGAGAGTGCACGCAGATGGGGCGCGGCATGGGGTCCATGAGAGGCCGCTTACGTCCGGCCCGATGCAGACCATGAGCTGGTAGACCGAGTCCACGCGGCTCTCGCCCGAGCGGGAGGAACCGTACACGGTGCGGCCGGTGACGACCGCCTGGTACAGGTCCTTGCGCGACTCGATGATGTCCACGTTGCTGCTGGAGTGGACGCCAGCCTGGCTGCGCGCCAGGGTCATCTTCTTGATCTCACCGCCGCAGATGCCCGTGTACATGGGCCCCTGCGCCGCGTCCTGCGCGCCGCGCCCAGCAACAGCACAGCGTCAGGCCGCCGCCTCGGTCCCGGGTCGACACCACCGTTGACGCTCGTCGCAGGCAGTCGTGTGGTAGTAAACAGTAGTTACCACTCGCAAGGTGGCCACTACACGCTACGGAGAGTCACACACACGAGCCGCTTTTCACTGCATTCACGGGCGCCGATGCACCCATGAGAACACGTACTATAATAAGCCCCGAGATGGGCTTGCATGCAAGCTTATCGAACATCCGCTGTAGGTTTGTCTGCATTTGACCTCTGGCAGGCATGCCAGGTTTGTATTCGCAGTCTTCTCATAACCACACTGGAGGAGTAGTTCAAATTTCAACAATTCGATACGAGTGATGACCCTGGGGGATACCAACGGGTGCCACAACCCTTGCGCAATCCTGACACACTCACTAAGGGTTTCTACAGACCTTACTCTCATGGGAGCGTAACCCTCATCCTAAAAGCAAAACCCGTATCAAAACGGGGTGAATGTATCATCCCCTGGTACACTGCGTCGCTCACCTGCTCGGCCTGCTCTCTCGTCTGTTGCTGCCTGGCAGGGCTACGGTAGGGCGGGGGCACTAGGGTTAGCCTGGCGGCGCACCTGGGAGCCGACGGACCAGGGCTCCTGGCCGGGCCACTCCTTCTCCCAGGAGAAGCCGGGGTTGTTGGGAGGCACCCACACGCCGCGCAGGTCGATGCGGCCGTCCTCCTCAGACAGAGTCACATCCGGCTCCTTGCCTGGTGCGGGGTGGAACCAAACGGGCGCACACAATTAGCACCGCCTCAGCGCCTGCACGGTAGCGGCGGCAACCGGGCTCGCTGAGCTAGTCGGCTGCAGGACTGGGCTCCACACCCTCCTATAGCCATACCATTGGCCTGCCTACTACACACAATGCGGGGGTTCAGTCGGATTGATCCGCAGGATGTAGGCTCGGCCCCCTCAAGTGCTTACTCTACCCCGGTTGGGGCTGCCATGGTGACGGCCCTGCCGCACCGGGAGCAGGATGGCTCATGCACAAAAACACACTCCCCGGAAAGACGACACACCGCCGCCGCTGTGAGCCCAACCCACGGGCGGCCAAGGGAAAAGCCAACGAGCGGGATGTGTTGGATTGCTGCAGTACAGGGTCGGCGGGGGTATCGTCCATGGTGAGCCTCAAAATCACTGCGCAACCGGCGGCGCCGCAGACCGGCGCGGCGGGCCATCGGCCTTGCCCAGCCTCACTAGCTCCGGTGAATCGTCAGATACAACCCAATGCGCAAGAGGGCAGGGAGTCGAAAGGGCGAGGCATGGCCTCTGCCTGAGTGCCGTGCAGCTTGCAGCCGGATGCATGGTGACGCAGGGTGGGGAATACGGGCGCCGGCGACGCAAACAGTACACTACGAATGACAGCTCGCCCGACCCGCCAGGGGTCAGATGTATACTGAACGATAGCAAATGTTCGCATGCAAGCCCAATGTGCGAGTTATGACTGCGCGTCGGCACACATGCATATCGTTGTGGAGCGTATCGTCACGGCTCCATGCGTGAGGACGGATCAGAGAGGGTGGGGGACGGGAGGCGCCGGCGGGGATGGGGGGGTTACCGTTGGTGAGGCCGGCGGCATTCTTCTTGCCGTAGACATGCTGCCAGAAGACGCAGGGGATGCCGGGGTGGGACAGCATGTAGCAGTGCGCGGCGAGCAGCTTGGGGATGGAGTCGGGGAAGGGGTAGTGCGCCTGCGGGGGCGCGGTGTCATGGTTGTCGATGTACGTGAAGGCGAGGTGCGGGCGCACGCCCACGAGGCCCGGCAGCCCCTCCTCCTTGCTGCCCAGCAGCGACCAGTCGTTCTGCAGCGCCGCCTGGTGCATCGCCGTCTTGAGCGCAAAGTCCCACGCGCCGGCGTGGCCCTCGACCCCGTCCACAAACTTGACCAGCATCTCGGTGGTGGTGTACGCCGGGTTCTTGCCGTCGTCGTCGTTCCACCACTCGCCGACCGACAGCTCGCCGCGCGGCCACACCTGCCGGCGGCATCGCCCCCCGGTCAGCCATCAAGACTAAAAAGCAGCTACCGATAGCTGCATGGGACAAAGCTGGCACTGGGCAGGGGGGGGGGGGCACGCACCGTGGAGTCCACGTACTCCTTGACGTACTTGGGGTCGTAGCCGCGCACAAAGTCGAAGCGGAGGGAGGAGAAGCCCAGGTTGCGCGGGCGCGTCATGTAGTTCAACCACGAGATGAGCGTCTCGCGCACCTGCACAGGGAAACAAGGCCCACAGGTGTCGTCAGTCGGGCATCTGGGGATGGGAGGAGGCGCGCATGGGGTAGTCCGATGGCGAGAGGTGGGGTATACAGTAGGTGGGGGGGGGGGGGGGGGGGGCTGGGTCTACCTCACGATTGGTGTGGTCCACATTGGGGGCGGCGTGGTACGAGTCAAACTCCGAGGCGGCGCCCGTGCCGCAGAGGTCGGGATCGGGGTGGTTGCTGATGAGCGCCCAGGGTCCCCAGTCCAGGCGCTTGTTGTCGTGGCTGATCTCGTCGCTGTACAGCACCCACTTTCCCTTCTCGTTCTGTCGGTCGCCGCAGCGGTGGTTGATGACACAGTCCAGGATGGCGCCGATGCCCTGCGACTGCAGCGTTCGCAGCAGCGCGCGCAGCTCCTTGTAGCTGCCGTACGCGGAGTCCAGGTCGTACAGCTTGGTGGGCAGGTAGCCCTCCTTGGCCACGCTCTGCGATGGTGGCGGGAGCCAGATGTCGGTGAAGCCTGCCTCGCGCATGTCTTCCGCCTTGTCGGACACCGTGGCGTACCACGTCGAGCTGACCTCGCCGTCGGGCCACTGGCTGGGGTCGCGGCAGTCCGGGGTGGACGACTCCCAGTGGAAGCCCTGCGGCAGGCGGGGCGCAGCGATGGGGGATGGGGGTCGAGCAGGGGGGGGGGGGGGGGGGGGGGGGGGGGGTCAGCACTTTCGGCCGACCGGCGAAGATCCGGCCGCGATGAGCCGGCCGACTGATGTCGCCGAGTAAAGGGTCTGGGCAGCCGGAAGACGCGGAGAGTGGGGGATGGGAGAGTAAAAGGCCGAGAGGCGCCGTATGTCTATCTGAAGGGAGATCGAGCTTACATGTTATTAGTCGGGAATCGGGATAGCTGCGGTAGCGCCAATCATGCGGGTACGTGTGCTGGATCTGATGGCGACAGATGGGAAGAGGGTTTCCGAGATGGTACACGACGTTGAATAGTAGTAGTACCGCTCAGGTTGTGCGGACGGGCCATCACCTGGATGATAATGCCATCAGGGAGCACCATCACCGGCTTGACGGCACCTCCGCGGCGCGCAGGGGCCCTGTTGGGCGCCGGGCTGCGGCGGCCGCCCACGCGGACAGGCTTGGGGCGACCGGTGAAGGCGGGGCGAGCGCCGAGGGAGGCGGACAGCGCCGAGTTGCTCATCGCGCAAGCGGGAGGCGGGGGAGGGGCGCCGCGGGCCGAGGGCACACGGGAGGGGGAGCGAAACTTCACCGGTGGCCCGATGAGAAGCTGGATCCCGTGCCGCAATAGAGCGAATCGAACTCGGCGGTTGGGCAAGGGTATTGGAGTGGCACCGGGGAAGTGTTCCGTCCCGGGAAGTAGGTCACACGGGATCGAACGGGCGCCATCGTCCGACAGGCCGCCCGCCCGCAACGATCATCTCGCCCGATCAGCCAGGGCAGGGTCATCCAACAGAAAATATAAGAGTACAGTAGTCGCTAATTAAAAACTGAAAAAGAACAAAGAAAAGAATTAAAATAAAAAAGGAATCCTGCGCGACCGCCTCGCTCGTGTGTCATCCCGTCCGCGCGTTGGGGATGGCGTGATGATGGCGCGCGGGTGCTGTGTGCGCGCTGGCGGGACAGCAACGATCAGGAGCCATCAGCTTCATTTTTGATGATCTGGCAAGATGGAAAAGTTGCAGCGACAACTGTACGTTGTACTGTTTTGCACGTACATATTACGGCAATCGGCGGTGGCTTTACGACAGTATGGAAATTTACGACAGTATGGAAATTTAAGAAGTGGTAAAAAAAGATAATATTAATCGACCATTTCAACGATGAAGGGTGGGGGCGCGAGCACATTGCCGAAAGGTGCTTTCGCATTATTACAAGCCTTTTGGAGGGGCCAGAGGGCTCAAGAGGCAGATCCGAGAATTTGAACGAAGCAAGTGAGGAGAGGGTGGGCATGGCTGTCGCGGTGCGACCCCATGGTGGGTGCGCCGCGACAAAGGAAGGTGGGGACAGACAAGCCCGCTGGTGCTTTTAAGCACACGACGAAGCAACATGCGGGAGCAACGCTACCCAGGATGGATGCGTCGGGAACCGCACGCAGAGGACTGGTGACGTACGGGAGTACGATGTCGACGCCGCTCCTTCAGGCGCTTCAAGGTCGATGCAGCCCCTCGGGCGGTACGGCATACTAGCACCGGATGTATATTAGCACCGTATTTGCGCCGTACCGCGCTGGCTAATTAGACGACGAGGGAAGGGAATCCCCGACTACTGGCTTGGTGTAGTAAACATTTCAATGATGTGTGGAGGCGCATGCACATTCTCAACATATTATCTAGGGCGCCTGCCGGGCGGGAGCGCAGCGACCGCCCACGAGAAAAATGGCGCTGGCTGCCGTCGCACGGCGGGGCGTGCGAAGGGCGGAAGGGCAGGGGGGGAGCGGACGGTGTAGTATGTAGCCATCTCCACGCAGCTACGGCTTGATGGCGTCGACCATATGAGTGATGTCCGGGGGCTGCGAAAGCGACCGGGGCATACGACGCAGCGGCGGGCCATTGGCGCCAACCTATTGCGTGCCCATGCCGTGAAAGCCGCCGGGGCGCATGATGTAGTGGCGGCATGATGGTGCCGGCCAGCCGCGTGTCCGCTATGTAGAGGCGACCGGTGCACATGGTGAAGTGACGGCATGTTGGCGCCGATCGGCTGCGTGCGGAGACCGCGGAGGCGGTTGGGGCACATGGCGCAGTGGCGGTCCGACGGCGTCGACCAGCCGCTTGCCGGGGCTGCGAAAGCGGCTAGGGGCATAGGGTACAGTGGCGGCCTGATGGCGCCGACCAACTGCGTGCCCGAGGCTGCGACAGGAACCGAGGCACAACGTGCAGCGGCGGCTTGTCGGCACCGACCAGCTGCGTGCCCATGCCGCGGAAGCGACCGGGACAAAGGTGCAGGGACGGTCTGGCGGCGCCGACCAGATGCGTGCCTAGGTCGCGGAAGCGTCCAGGGAACATGTTGCAGTGGCGGCATGATGGCGCCGACCAACTGCGTGCCAGAGGCTGCGACATCGACCGAGAGGCAAAGCGTGCAGCGGCGGCCCGTTGGTGCCGACCATCTGCGTACCCGGGCCATGTAGGCGACCGGGCACATGATGCAGTGGCGGCCCGTTGGTGCAGACTAGCTGCGTACGTAGGCCGCGGAACCGACCGGGGCACATGGTGGAATGACGGCCCGTTGGCGCCGACCAACAGCGTGTGCATGCCGCGGAAGCGACCGGGGCGCACGTTGCATGGACGGCGGGCCTGGCGGTGCTGACCATCTGCGTGCCCGGGCCGCGGAAGCGACTGGGGCACATGGTACAGTGACAGCCGGTTGATGCCGACAAGTTGCGTACGTAGGCCGCGGAATCGGCCCGGGCACAGTATGCAGTGGCGGCCCGATGGCGCCGTCCAGCTGCGTGTCTGGGGCTGCGAAGGCAATCGAAGCACAACGTGCAGCGGCGGCCCGTTGGCGCCGGCCAACTGCGTGCTTAGGTCGCGGAGGCAACCGGGAGGCCCATGGTGCAGGCCGGGGCGGCCCGATGGCGCCGACCAGCACGGGCGCCCAAAGGCGGAGTACAGTGTTGGCCGGTTGGCGCCGACGAGCTGTGTTCCTGGGGCTGCAAGGGGAAGACCGCCGATTGTGGCGCGGAGTAGCGCGTTGAAGCCGTGAGCTCCACCGGCGCAGGAATCGTTTCTACCCGGAAATGGCGGTCTTCTTCACCGGCGAGCCGAAGGCCGGCGGCATGGGGGCTCTTGTGTCGCGAAGCGTTAAGAGCGTTCCCCCCGAATCAGTCGAATGGTGGGACACTAGTTGCCGGCGCGAAGAGCCGACGCACGGTGTCCTCTGGACGATAGTCGACCACCTCCCGGCCAGCGAGACATGTCCCTGAGCTGGGCGCGGGGCGTCACTTCTGAGTGGCTTGTAAATCCAAAGACCTTGCATGTCACGAAGACACGAGCCATGTCGCGGTGCGACCCCATGGTGGGTGCACCGCGACGAAGGAAGGTGGGGACAGACAAGCCCCATGGTGCTTTCAGCACACCACGAAGTAATATGCGGGAGCAGCGCTACCCGCCGGGATAGCTGCGTCAGGAATCGCACGCGGAGGTGCCGTACGGGAGTACGATGTCGATGCAACTCCTCGAGGCGCTGCATGGTCGATGCAGCCCCTCGGGCGGTACGGCATACTAGCGCCGGATATATTTTCGCCGTACCGCGCTTGCTAAGTACACGACGAGGGAAGGGAAAACCAAATTGATATTGGCAGTAAACCTAACAAATTTCAAACATGCAATCGAGTTTGATTTTGCTGAAGTGGGTGCGAAGGCCGTTTTACACAAAAGAAGCGCCATTTTGTCGCAGCTAAGGAGGCACATCCAGCGAAAAGGGGGAGGGGGTGTGGAGGCGGAGCCGGAAGGCGGAACAAGTAAACAGGGACGGCGCTGCCGAAAGCAGCAATCTATAGGATGGCAGGCGAGCTGGTGGTGGCTGTCCTATATAGCTCCCCGGCCGGAAAAGTAGGGCTCGCGCGCGATGGGCAACCCGTAGTACTACTGAGACCTGGTGGTACCGTTAACGCAACCGGCTGAAACTAGCACATCGTAAGGGCTACACTGGGACAGTTAACATTATTTTGGTGGAAAACCACCGAGATCATTCCAAACATGCAATAGAGTCCGGTTTTACCGGCTTGCACGCACTTCGTTTACGACTGCGAGCGTGGGTTGTCGGCAGCCGTGCCGACTAGACGAAAGCGGAAGAATTATTGGATTGTAGCTGGGCTTCGCGTCGAGAGGACTAGCGAAAACCTCGAAGAGCACGCGTAAATCAGTTGCGCACCGGAGATGTTGGCTGTGGTGGATGTCGAGGCGACATGTGCCGGTCGCTGCAAAAGAAAGCGCCCTCTCCCAATGGCGCTGCGAAGCAAATTTCGCGCGCCATGGCGGCATGCGACTGGAACCGGGAGCGTAGGTCAGCAAGAACAAGTAGGACCGGCGAGTGCCTAGCATGACGCTACATGTACGATGAGCATTTGTCGCGCATGTGGCCGCGCGCGCGTTGCGTACAACCATGCGATGCACGGGATGTTGAACTCGACGCGATGGGAACCAGCATGTAACCGTACCGCCGTTGTAAACGAGGGATGGAGACGTGACGGCGCGCGACGATGGTAGCGTACGCTCGCTGCTTCACTAGCGGCGGTCGTTTCGCTGCATCGCGCGAGAGGATGCACCTGGAACGCATAGTGTCATGGGGCACGGCGGCCATGTGAAACCTAGTGCGGACGTGCCGTACAATAGTTGACATGTTGGGGTTGGCGGTCTGCGATGTCACAGAAGGCCGGCCGACTCGGTACGTTGTCATGCGAGAGGTCGCTCCAATGTGGGAGCCCACGAAAGCCCGTATTGCGACTCGGCTTCGGGTGACTGTTGAGGTTACCCCCTGCCCCCCAAACCGGGACCCACAACCTCCATTTCCAGACTATGCGCATCGCCACCCGAAAATGTCCCGGTTGCAAAGCTAGGGTAAGAATGCAGATGAGCGACTTCGGACGAGTCACGAGTCGGGAAATTCACACTATACCGAGGGGATGTCTATCGCTGCCGATGATGTATAATGCACGAGCGTGGCACGACGACTCACTTCCACGGATATGACATTGGTGGGGACATGATCAACCTTTGCGACCCTCGTGCGCACATTCAAATACGCGAAGTAGTAAGCCGCTGCCGAAGGCATCGATATGGAAGATGGCATGCGAGCTGGTGGCGGCTGTCCTATAAATAGCTATCCGGCCGTGAAAGCATGTATGGATCACGGGCGATTGGGAAGCCCGTACTGAGACATGGTGGTACCGGTAACGTAACCGGTTGAAACTTCCAGCAGACCGTGCGGATTGCACAAGAAAAATTAACGCTCGTGGGAGATATATGGACCACTACATAAACCGTGTATCGATACCAGTGTTTTGGACGATTATTTACATGAGCTAGCAGCATAAGGCGATATCGGAAATCACCAAAATAAAAGGCAATCAGAAAGGTCCTCTACAGCGACTGCGAGGTGGAAGCAATAACATGAGAAGACCCAAAGTGGGCACGAGCACACGCATCAGACTTGGCCATATGCACACCGGCAGAGAGAATGCCGCCCAGGGTACCATGCACGCAAGCCGAGACCCGCTGCAACAGCCCCCGCCGTGTGCGCGACAGGTGACGGCGGAACTCGGCAGATTGGCTGCCGACAAAGTTTCGAAGTGCCTGAACGGATTGACCACGAAGAAAGCAAGAGGTCGGGGCGGAAGGACCGCCAGGGAAGTTGCGCACAGCCAACAGCACCGCGAAGATGTAGACCACCGTCAAAGCGGACTTCCCGAGACGGCCGCGGTCCTCAACCACAAAAGGGTAGTACCGGTGAACACCCTGCACTGGGGCGGAAGACGCCCGGTCCGCTGCCAACTTAGCATGCTCCGCCTCGGTCGCCGCGATTCCCGGGATGCACCAGCGGGGGTCGTTGCTCCAAGTGGGGGTCGTGGAGGACACGCACGCGAAGTCGATCATGTAATCGCACGCCGCCCCCCCCACCGCGCCAGCGTCAGGTCCGACGGCCGCGAGCGGTCCGCTGGGCGCAGCCCACTCGTCTCAAGGGTCAAGTCGCCGGCTCCCGAGCGGTCCCGGTCAAGCACCGCCCCCGCATCAATTGCCACAGATGCCCACAGATTCTTCAAAGCGGTATGCATGCGGTGCTTGTAGTTCGCTACGGGGCATATGGGTAGATGATCCACGATGAAATCCGTAGCGCTCCGGTTCGAGCCATCCGTAGAGCGAAGCCATAAGGGATCAATACCACACGTTGGGCCAGGGCAAGTGACAAGCGCGGAACCTCCGCGCGGGCAAAGGCCCAGTACCCGCGCAGCGGCGGCCGAATAAGCAGCATGGGGAATCTTCCGGGGGGACTCGTGATCCGACTGGAAAAGCGATAGTGAGCTCGGCCCGCACGCGTTGTACAGGCGCAGGGTATCAAGTCGCGAGGCCGCTGCACCAGTACGTTGGAAGCTGAGATCGAGGGCCACGAAGTCACGCAAGCGAATCGCACGGCTGAGGTGGCGTTGGACAACCATGGTCGTGGGTTAATCATCGGAGGTCGCACCCGAACCCGTACCCGCGGGCGGAGCAGTAGAACCTGGCAGCGATTCTGGGAGGGAAACAGTGGCTGCTGACGGAGGGTGTGCCACTAATTCGCCCGGCGACGGTATCTTCAGAGCTACAAAAGCGCATGTAGTAACGGTATTGGCAGTACTCGTACCACCGATAGGAAGCAATTGCTGGGCAGCAGAGGCGGCCTCACCAGTACCAACTCCAAGAGGAGTGGCCGTAAAAGGAGATGTGGTGACGCGCAATCTTTGGACGATTATCCAACCTTCCATTTCTATTACTGGCTTGTAGTTATTTCTGCGGAATGCTTGATGACTATAACAAAGCGTCGCCTACCCGCGGCGAGGGCTTTCCAATTCGCTGCGTACATAAAAACATAAGGCCGTTGTAGAGGCGCGGTACTGAGGGTTTCAATGTTCGCTGGGTTCCACCCTGTCCCGGGGGTGGGGAAAAACACAGAACACGGAGTGTAACAACACCATTGCACTACGCATTAATAACGGACCGCGCGCGCTGTGTGTTGACAATAAAATGATCAGCATGACGTACATGTAACATGTATCAGCATCGTCCAAGTACTGGTACCCGCTCGTCACTATCGACCTCTATGGCGACGCGCTTATGAATCTCCCTGCACCTTGCGACGCTCACTGGCGTGTGCATCACGATGTTGTCGCAGACGCCTTTTGCAGTCACCGTGTTCACGATATGGGTATCCATGTAGGGCGAGAGATGGACGACTTGCCCCAGCAGACCTTCGTGACCATTTCTGCGATAATTGCATCAAAACCAACCTATATGTAGAATATATAGGCCTGTTCGCTGTTACAGTCAATATGCAACTTTAATGTGACATGATGAGCCAATCATCTGGGCGATGATGAGCCAGTCACATATTGTTTTCATTTTTTTTTGATGCCACACAGCCGCCAATGCCCGCCATAAGTACATTTGCCAAAACACCGTGCTGCCTGGTACAAGCAAAGTTGCCATCGCAACCACATTGAGATGACACCAAAGCCCGTAAGAGTCTCTCATTCTTACACCGGTAAGGTTTGTAGACACTGAGGCCGGAAGAGACCCGCGCATGGTGTTGTGAATACGGAAATGTCTGCTGGTACATCGGGAAACGGAGTATATTCAAAACTCTCGGTTGTCCGAGAAATGATAAAACAAAGTAATTACAATGTGGAACATACGCCCGTACTCATAGTCACTCGTAACGGCAACCAGATGGGTACCCACCCGTATCCAGCCGCCCGTTACACTAGTTGAGCTCTACTGATACGGTGTATAGCATGCGGGTCTGTATATGGGAAACCTAGCCGCAGAGAATTAGGGTAAGGGTTATTAAGGCGGGGACAGGGGGCTTCAAAAACAAAAAATAAGCAGACAAAGGAGACGACGGGTACTATGCCCAGTGGACTCGGAATTGGCCTTCAGGGGGCTGCATGCTGCCGGCTACGTCCAACCCTATGCGGGTTCATTGAGCCGGGCTGTAAGACAGCCAACCAAGTTCGCCCGGCAATTAAGTTGTGACAAATTTTAAGCTCAATTTATCATAGCATTTTGCTCTACTTTTCCGTCACTAGCAGAAACGGGTCTTGTAAGGGCGACGTAGTTGTCTTGTTACAACTTGATTTTAGGGCTCTAAGTGGGCGCGTTGGGGTAAGGGGCTTAGGGGTAAAGACAACTGGGGGGGGGGGGGGGGGGGGGTCCTAGAAGCTAGCGGGCGTCAGGGACCCAAGTGCTTGCCCAGGCTATAGTATTAGACAAGGCACCTGCCGTGCGGCTCGTAAGGGGCAGGTCCAAGTAAGTAGGTGGCGCACTGCTTATGAAGTTCTCTGGGGTTGTGGCCATCTCAAAGTCCCCTCAACTGATAGTTATGGCCCGCTTCTGGCTCGCTGGGTGTGCAACTGTGTGTGTGCGATGTGACGCTGTGTGCCTCTCAGAACCACACGTCTCGCTGGTAGCGGTCGGCGGCTCGGAGATTGTCCAGGTAGGCGGCAGCCGCCTCCGCGCCGCGTTTCTGATGCTCCGCGACAATGTCGAGCAGAGCCGCCTCCACGTCCCCCGCCATGTACTGCGCGTCCCCGCAGACATAGAAGTGGGCGCCCGCCTCGAGCAGCCGCCACACGGCCCCTCCCTCCTCGCGCAGGCGGTGCTGCACGTAGACCTGGTGGCAATCACGCAATGCACATTAGCGCGTAGAAACACGAATGCCGCGGGTTCCATCTCTCATGCATGACACTCTTGGGTTGGATACATGTGAGAGGACGATTGGCGATGTCAGCAGGGGTGAACTAGACGTCAGGGTTTGGTGGAAACTCGTGTTGGTAATTAGCGGAAGGAAACATATGTCATAAACACCCTGATAATGAAAGGGGAATAAACGTCTGTGGGCGACACCGGTGATGGTGATAAACACATGCGGGTAATTGCGACATCGATTACCTACCTGTCGGTAGTTATCGCCACTTTGTTCTCCCTTGAACACTCTACTGCTCCTGTCGTGATTATGTTATAAATAAGTTATGTTGTGACCTACTGTGTTTGCATTGAACATATATGAGGCCTTAAAGTGCTGTCCAGCCGCCGTTCGGCGGCGAATGTGTTGGTAATAACCGGATAGTTCTCTGGAAAAGGGAACTCGGGCGTCGAGGCTGGGGTTGTTCAGGAATTCCCATAAAGTGGCAGTTCCCGTGTGACAAGCTAACAACAAGTAAGGCCCCGGTTCGCTTCAACTGAGCGCTGAAATTTGAGAGTTGAAATCTGTTACAACTGAATCAAGCATTAGATATGTAGATGTATATATATTTATATGTACGTATGTATATGTATATGTGTAGAAATATGTAAATATGTACATGTGTATATGATATATATGAAGTAACTTGACAGTTGAATCAGCGATGCGTCGATTTTTCAGAAAATTTTAAAATAACGGGTTCTATATCACTGGCCTACAGTTCCATGAATTGCATTGGTGATTCCCTGATATCGCCTTCTGCTGCTAGCTCATGTAATTATGAATTGCATTGCCAGCGCTTTGAAGTACCAGAGTTTTTTTTCCATTACCAGCAGGGAGTAGCGAGTACCAGTACTCATAGCCTCCCAACCGTGAGATCGTAATCGGACGGCTGTGTAATTAAGGACCGTGGGCGGGTGGGCGGGTGGGTGGATTATAGTACTTAGTAGTACATGCCAGTAGATAAGCGCTTTAGTCATGCACCTATAGGCCCGATCCGCTGCACTATACGGGTACCCGAACGGCAATAAAGCTCACCGCCGAAAAATCGACGCTTCGCTGGATTACATATACATATATATATGTACAGATACGTGTATATCTGTGTATACATGTATATATGTGTATATATTTAATATTGTATGTTTGCATACATATGTATGTATACATATATATACATACAGCTGTCTGTATTGAGCATCAGGGAAGGGCCCGCCCCTTTACCAACCCACATACCGTCCGCTAACTAAAGCGCGCAGGGCGGGGGCTCTGTAGGCAAACGTGACTATGTCGCAATACAGGTACCAGCACTTTCGCATCACCGGTAACGCTCACTTCCTAAAACTTGTAGCCGTAAATCGTAACGCTACAAGAGGAGATATTACCCCGTACTTGTAATGATGATTCGCTGCGATTACGAGCATCGCAGCACTGAATGGCACAACATATTGGTGATTGTCACCTGGACAGAGTGCTGCAGCAGCGAGATGCATGCTGGTATTCGAGTACTCTGAACCCACCTCAATTCACCGTCCGTCCGCGCTACATTACCTACGGATGTACCCAGCGTGGTAGCCGGATAGATGCCGCATAAAATTGCTTGTTAAGGAACCAGTATTACCAAGTCATGCTAATCTTGTAATCTTCCTTTTTTGTGTCAGGACGGGGCTGCTGTCAATGTCAGTTCGTGACTTGTACTGCCAATTGATTGTGCTACAGTACTGCCTGCAAGTGCATGGTGAGGCGGCGAGAACCTTGTTAGATGTCTCGCGGCTGAAGGCCGTGCGCAGCTGGATGGCCCCCGGTCTCGTGCCAGCCTTCCAGAAGGTCGCGGTACAGGAAGTCCTGGTCCCGCCTCCGGCATCCGAAGAACAGCACCGCCTCCCCGGGCGGGGCCCGCGCCTCACTCGCAGACAGCAGGCGGTGCTGGACGAATGCCCGGAAGGGCGCCAGCCCGGTGCCTGGCCCGACCATGATGATGGGCGTCTCCGGGCTGGGGGGCAGCCTGAAGTCCGGGTTCTTGGAGGTGTAAACCGCCACAGTGTCGCCCACCTGCGACGGGGCAGCGTGCGTGGCATTCTCCGCATCATGACACCATCGTGACATCTAGTTTGTACCACACGTGAGACTGTGGCACTAGCGAGCATGGCATGCAGGCTTCCCCGCCACATGTTGGCATTGGGGAGACCGTTGATGCCTTTCCGGGAAGCGCTTTCCGTGCTTGGTGCAGTACACAACTATATCGAATTGAGCATGGAAAAAATCCGCCACGGTAGGCCTCTACGGCAGCGTCGAATCAGTGGCATGGGGGGAAAGGGGGGGCGCGTTTGTGTCGGGTAAGATCGGCCGTGCAACTCTTTCCGATCCAGCTTTTAAGTACAATGCATGAAAATAGCATGTTACGCAGTACATCTGGTGACAACACCGGAGGTCCGTCGACAACCGGCCAACAGGTATGAAAACGGCATCCTTGAAGATTTCACCAGCTCAAAGGTCTATATACCGTGCCGCTTTTTGATTTTCGACGTAATTCGATGTGCTGTCGTACTTTTGGCAGTGTCTCCGGTGCTCGTAAACAAACACGGCGCGCACGGTATCGGCCGGCCGGGAACGCCGCGCATGCAAGCTGCTCTGACCCGGGCTCGCCAGGTGCCGCAAGAACGTCGGTACCCGCCGCACCTGCGTGCTCTCGCCAAGGTATGTGGAGGCCACGCCCACGCGGTCCTTGTTCAGAGCGCGGTAGCGAACGACGGCCACCGTGACCTGGGAGCACAGCGAGGCGTCAGAGGGCGCCCATCCTCCCCCGCCCCCAAATCGCGCGCCTCGCGGCTTTCCCGACTTCTGCGCAGCGAGTGGGTGTGTGGCCCCCCCCCCCCCCCCCCCATCGTGCCGTGCACCTGGACGCGCCCCTCGGACTCCAGCGGGGAGCTGCTGATGGAGTACAGGCGCGGCTGCAGGGGGCGCAGACACGCCAGGAGCGTCGCCAGCGGGAGCTTGGCTGACGGGAAGTCCTCCAAGATGTCGGTGACGTGGCGTTCAGACAGGTAGGTCTGCATCCCAAGCCGAAGAGGGGGGGGGGGGTGGATGTCTCAATATATTAATCTAGTTGATGTCATGTTGGTGGGGAGTGACGTACGGGAAGGGTCCAGAGTTGTGAGGGTACCTCTGCTAGAGTCTGTCCCTGCTTCTCCAGGCTCCCCACGATCTCCCTCAGCTTGGCAGCCTCCGCGCCGCCACGGGGGGGCTGCTGCTCCATCACCCTGCACAGCTCCTTCAGGAGGGCGGGCCTGGGGCTGCGCAGGTCGTAGCACAGGCGCAGCGCGGACCCCAGGGGGATCTGGCTCCCCTGATCATTGTCGTAGTGCCACGAGGGCGCCGGGACCATGTAATCCTCCGGCAGGCCGATGTACTCGAGGATCTCCACGACACCCTGCGGCAGTGACATATTCCGGTTTTCAAGCGAGCGCAACCGCCAAGCAATCAACAAGCAACATCGCTGGAGATCAGGGAACACCAAACGACCCTGCAATTTAGCCATGTATAAGGGAGCCCGGGTATCATCATTTCATCGATCCATATGCGCGTATCGCTAAACAACAAATCGCGACTACCGGTACCGAGTACAGCAAGTGCTGCGCTGATACCATACCCCTCAGGAAGCCGCACAAAGCATCAATGATGGCGAGCACCTCAGTACCTAGGTGCAGTATCTGAGCGTATTTGGTGTCTGACGTGCGCGTTGCTTGATGCCCACTGCTGAGCACTGATGTTTGCTGATGTTGCTTCCTAGTAGTGAGATGCTTCACGCCGAGTCGGTTGTTTGATGTTGTGTATAACCGGAATATATGAGGGCACACCGCTGAATGGTGCCCTCCATCCAGTCCCTCGGGGGCTTGGGCACACCTGCCGTGGGTTGACAGGCATAACGCCCAGCACGTCGCCTGGCACGTACTTGAGTCCCGACGCAGCGGTGTTCAGGTCCAGCTCAATCTGCACGGTGTCCTTGTCCCCAGGGATGCTGCAGCTTACAGAGCCCCTGGACCTGTGTGACCTTCGCAAAGTAGGGGTTGCTGCGGCCGTAGCGGCGCTTGATGGTAGGTGCCGCCGCCTCTCGCGCAACTGGGATCCCAAGGGACCTGATGAAATGCCACGGGACATGTAAGCTTCAAAAGAGCACATGGACCAAAGCCCGGGGGGGGGGGGGGGGGGGGGGGGGGGCATGCAAGCCCATCAAAGCCTACAATTCACCATTATCCATGCTGTACCTTGTGGGCGAAAGGTCCAGGCTTGCGAGAGCCTGCTTCACCCCCTCTGTCCATGCCTGAATGGCCGCCCAGTCCTCCGTGTGCACGTCTACACGGGGATGCAGCCTGCGGGCGGCCGGGGCACGATACGCAAATGAGACCATGCCGGAGTCGCCTGTTAGCAGCAGCAGCAGGCAGAGCAACTGGCCACTGCCAATGCAGGGCCTCGAGGAGTCGGCTCCAGCTGGTGGCGCACTACAGGTTGCACGGCCAGCATGCTACCTGGCAGCCCCCAGCTTCTCCATGCTGGCGTCAATGCGCTTCCCGCAGGCGGCGAAATGGGTGTAGGAGCGGTCCCCCAGGGCGAGCACGGAAAAGTTCAATTTCTGCAGCTGTGGGGCGCCGTCCAGCCACTCCACAAAGGGGCGCGCCTCGCTGGGTGGCACTCCGTCGCCCTGTCATGCATTGAGGAAGCACCACGTGCAGTAAGTATGCTGCCCACGCATCCATATGTGTGTGTGCCCAGTGTATCCGCACCATACTTGTAGGCACGCAGGCTAGTGCCGAGTCGTGAGCAGACATGTGATGCTGCGATTGCTGCCAACATGCTGCGAAGCCGGTGTTCAGCACCTGCGTGGAGCAGACCATCAATGCCACCTGCTCGTTCGCGAGTGGATAGCCCTCGGGGTGGTCCGCCATGTCTACCATCTTGCACCTGGGCGATCCCGGCAGCCGGCAGGTTGATGGACGGGTCGTTCAGCGACTCGGGCAAAATCGCACATCGGTTGTTTTGAGGCGAACACATGATTTAATACTCCGCAGATTCAGATGCCCGGGGAGGGGGGGGGGGGGGGGGGGGGGTTAAGGGAGATACCTATAAGGGGAAAATGTCAGCTCGCACGCCACATGCTCGGCAACCTCCTTGGAAAACCCGTACTCAGTGCCGAACATGACCAACAGCTCGACATCTCGCTCGCCAAAAGCCTGCCCCTGGAAGGGGGGCGGGCCGAGCGCGGGGGCCGGGGAGCTGGTCGCGGCCGAGTCCACCTTGGGTCCTGCCAGCAACAGAGGCACCAGTCCTGTCAGCAGGGAGACGCAACAGTAGCTTGCAGGTCCGCGGTCGACATGTCATCCGTGTGTCTGATCCACAGGTGCCTGGCTTCGCTATCGTCAGCTAGCATTCGGTAGCCACTTGCATGTAGCCCCGTCATTTCGATGAAGCCGAACCGGCGCGAACGGCCATGCTACGTGCTGTGTAGAGAATTTGGGCTAAACCCGCGCCATCAAGCGGGAGCGAGCCTCCGAGGAAACTTGCCCGGGGGCACGTCCCTGTCATTGTGGCGGGTGGCGATTCGCTAGCATCGACGAGGTTGTGGGCGATGTGGGCCCGCGAGTCGTGCCGCGCGCCTAGACTACGTCCGTGCACAGCGCCGAGGGGGCGGCGATGCCACTTGTATACGCTGTGCACGTCATCAGCCAAATAAGCAATCTGGTGGTTGGCGCGCCCAATACGCGGCGCGGTACGCGAAGAAGCTTCGGCAATCCATCAACAGCCTTTCACAGGTACAGACTAAACCTTATCTGCGCTTGGCGCGTGGTACCGTTCGCAACAGCATCCCCTGTCGAAAACGGTAGCAGCAGTTACCTGAATTTCGCAGAAACGTGCCGAACACGGCGCTGTTGCGCTCAACAAGCGCCGTCTCGGCCGCAGGGACATTGAGCCACGAGCGGTAGTCAGCCTCGACAGAGCCGGCAGTATTCCGACCTCGCCACCACAACCACAGCGCGACGGAGGCGCCAGCGCCGACAGCCGTGGAGACAAGCATTCTCGACGCATGCTGCGGGTCTACTGTCATGACGATGGTCGATGCGATGCGATGAGAGAGGTGCGGGGCTGGTCGACAGAGCGGGGCGTCCTGTGTGTGGGCTGGTGTCACTCAAAGGTCAGTCAAATATGGACGTGCGGACGTGCACTTCCGCGTAAGCAATGCCTGTTTGTGTGGGTCGCTGATGAACGAGGCACAGTAGTGTCACCGACGTACCGGTAGCAAGTAGCAAGTACACACTACTTGGCAGCAGTTGATTTTTTCATACTCTTATTAAAAGATGGGGATACCGTGGTTGGTAGCAGGGGTCGTTCCCGCGGCAAAATGCTAGCAGGAAAAATCGCATTAATACTCGAGTGGGCCGACGCCCAAACGGGTAGGGCGGACCTTTCGGGTCAGTGCCGGGTATTTTTTCTGGCATTGTTTTAGACGGTGCATGATCCAACAAGTTCTTTCACTGACCTTCAATTAGTCCCGCAGAAGGCTTCAGCATTTTGCGTGTTGACTGTCGCCTCCAATACCCCGGGCTCTCCATAGCGCTGCCCAATTGGACGTCGACGCTGCAAGACGCTGCAAGGGTTTCCTTTTGCAAGTCCTGTCCCCGGGGCGGAAAAAGATAGGAAAATGCACTTTTTAATTCGACTGTCGTACCAGTACCCGGTACGCAGCACGTAAGGATTATACGATTGTACATTGTCCGCCACATTGCACAGCCTGCCAGCATTTTGGCGCCCGACACCGGTGTAATAAGGATTAGCGACTAGCGCATCAATTCCGTCCGGGGGGACGATGAACCTCCCATTACGTGTACCTGTACCTGTACTGACGACGCGATTAGGATATTACATATAATTACATGAGCTAGCAGCAGAAGGCGATATCGGAAATCACCAAAATAAAAGGCAATCAGAAAGGTCCTCTACATCGACTGCGGGGTGGAAGCATATATTACATCAGGGCTTTCACGAATGCGCACTACAAAGAGGACGACGCGATTAGAGTGAGGGTATAGGATATATAGAAGCACCAAATGTGAGGAAAGGTGCGCGTGGTGGAGTAGGTGAGCGCTGTTCCACGGGTTTTGTGGTTGTGAGGATATATTCTATACCCTCACTAACCCTAATCAACCATAGCACACATTAAGGCGCGTAGCGCGCGCGCCACTTGTAGTGGCTGCGCCTGCGCCCTGTCGTCCACACTGCGCCCGCTGATATATCAGCGCGGCGCCCTGCCGGACTGTAATAATATCATTCTCACCCTCACAACCTTGGAGTAGCACAGACTCTTGCCACCATAAGCGCATTCCCTCACAGTGGTCGTGGAGTATGCTGATCTGATTACAGGCCGATACGCGCCGTGCCTGATACCCTGTACATCAGGCGACGCGATGTGGCCGACAGGGCGCGGGCGCAGCCCGTCACCTGACGGGCGCGCGCTACGCGCCTAATGTGCTATGATGATTAGGGCTAGTGAGGGTATAGGATGTATCCTCACAATTAGAGTAGGTACACCGTGCACTTTATACGGGTACGCTGCACTAACCGTACCATAATTTATAAAACATACCAGCAAAAAGTAATAACATACGATGTGATTAACACAGTCATGTCACGAGAGCATTACGAAATATTATCCCGCTACCTTGACCCGCGTACCCAGGAGAAGGACGAGCAGGAAGATTCACTGTATTCGAATATTTATATACGTCCCGTTCGTACTCGCGCGCGTGTTCAGTACGGGTGTACATGGGTATAATCGTTATATCTGCTTGCCAAATATATTCACATTAGACAGAGTGCGAGTCACGTTGCCAGAAGCGAGTGTCTTGTCTTACAAGCCCCTCGCCACACCAAAACAAGATGGGTGGGACGGGTGGGTGCGTGAAGCGCAACATCAAAAGGGATGAGTGCTATGGTTTAGATAGTTGGCTAAGTATGTAGTAGCTGAAGGTGGGCAGGGAAACATGTCGGGAGCTGGTGCGGTCGCGAGTCCGCTGCTCAATGTCCCGTACTGGAAGATTCTAGACAGAGCCGATGACTGGCTACTGTGCTATATTTTCCAGGTGGTAGTCGTTTGACCGCACAACTCGGTCCGTTGTCTAACTAAATTTATCAGTTAAAGTACTTAACAACGATTAGACATAGTGCGAGTCACGTTGCCAGGAAAAACCGGAAGGCCACAGTTACCGGTGAAAAACTAGTCACTGTGAAAGATTAGCAGCGGAACGCTGCGGTGCCAGGAAGCCGAAGAACTAGCGGGCCCCAGCGGAGTCCAGGATGCTTGGCACGATGTAATTGAGCACCACGCCGCTGCCCACTGCCCAGCCGCCAAGCCAGCGAACCGTAGGCATAGGGACGCCCGTGGCCGAGGCCGCGGACGCCCCGCCACTGCGAAGGTTGTGCAACAACCAGCAAAAACCAGCAGGCGGGGTAGCGTCAACCGCCAAGGCAGCGGCAGTAACCCATTCGGAAGCATTAGCCGCGGTCCACGTGCCGAGATCATCATCAAGGGAGTTGCTAAAAACGAGTAGCACCGGGCAGCACGTGATCGCGGCAGATGACGAAGAACTCCAAAAGCTCCGCGATTTCGGGGTGCGCCTCGCGGGAAATTTGCAGCACCGGACGAGGCGCACCGGAAGGCTTGCCCTTAAGTACTCGACGGTACAACGTAATGCTGTGGGAATCAACCGCCAAATCGCGCACGCCGCACTCAGTACTAGTACCCGCGCGATGACAAAAAAGGAAATTGACCGCGGTAACGAGCATGGCACGAAATGTGGGCAGGTCGCACACGGTGGACCTGTCAGAAACCAGCCGCTGCGGAGCACTCCGAACACAGGCGAGGTCGACGTCCGCAGGCAAAGGCACCCGGTAGTCCGGGGTGTCCAGCACCTGCTGAGCTAGCTCCCAACCGCGCATCGCCTGGTTGACGAAAGGCCCAAGCGCCGGCAGCTCCTTGAAGTTATCGGTGAAAAAGGCGTTGATCGCTGAAAGGTAGGGTCCAAAGGCACCAGCCTTGTTGCGGCCACGTGCCGCAACCCAAGAGATGTACCGAACGATGAGCGGCGGATCCGCCGTGTCCGCCGGGAGCCTCCCATTTTGCGCGCAAAACTCGCACAACGGGTTGAATTCAGACCCGTAAGACTGTAAGGTACGTTCCGCGCGCAAAGATATCAAGAAATTCGCGGCACGGCGGCCAACCTTGTCGTCGGCGAGTAACCGCAGTAGCCTAGGTCGCATAGTCGCTGCCCATGGTGCAGACGGTACGTTCGATTTCAACCCGTACCGCACAGTCGTGTGTCGTCTGCTGCGAGCATCATCCGTCCGGGAGACCTGAAAAGCGTCCGCAGAAACGTCCAAGGTAGCAGCAGCAGTACTTAAGGCCCGGTAACCGGCGCGTGGCGACCGGTAGAAGAAGGACGGAAGGGAAGGCGGAAGTGCATCACGCTCCAGGGCGGCGGCCCGACGCCGGCGCGGCGCCCAAGCAGCCCGGGAAAGAACATATCGCGGGAAGGAGGGTAGTGCAGTACCTCGGTAGCCATTTCGTGTGGCTGCTGGAGGCAAGGGCGGCCGTGCCAGGCCGGGGAGACCAC
Organism: Tetraselmis striata; assembly: GCA_006384855.1. Classification (NCBI taxonomy): domain Eukaryota; kingdom Viridiplantae; phylum Chlorophyta; class Chlorodendrophyceae; order Chlorodendrales; family Chlorodendraceae; genus Tetraselmis; species Tetraselmis striata. The sequence continues at coordinate 60,539 of VCJN01003079.1, forward strand.
GGTCGCCGCGGCGACCGATTCCTGCAGCTTTAGCACCTGATCGTCCAGCAGCTGCCAAGGGGGATTGCACCAGTTCACTTCGGCGCGCCACGTGGCGTCCGACTGGGCCAAGGAGTCCACCGCCTCGGTACCAGGGACCGTCCACCGCGAGTTGTACCGAGGTACCAGAGCGTTCTCCATAGTCGCGAATCGGTCGACCGTATGAGGTCCCCATATGCGATCGACGTACCGGAATATACGAGGATTGATCATCCAATCGGAAAAATCCTTCTCGCGCGAAAGCTTGTCCGCCCGTGCGTTCGCTGCAGAGCGAATGTACCGTACTCGTAAACGAATATCGTGTACATCCTGCAAATATCATAGCTTGCGGAGTTCCACCATAAGTACCGGTGACCGAGTAGTCAAATTGGACAGGATATGCACCACCGCCTGATTGTCCTCGTACAAAACTACCCGGCGCCCCATCACCCGTGACAAAAATGATTGTATGGCGAGACGTACCGCTTTGAGCTCCTTGTACGGTATATGACGTCGACGATCCTCCTCGTAGCAATATCCGCGTGCCTGAGTAGTTTCGCACAGTGCCGCACCCCAGCCAAACTGGCTGGAGTCCGTGTGCAAGTAGGCTGTCTCCACCGGGCGCAGAATCGGTGCGCCGTTGTGGCGCGTGGGAACATCGCGCCACCACTCCAAGTCGCGAATCAGCTGACGCGTCAGAACGACCTTGCCACTCGGAGATGGGCATCGTCCCAAGACAGTGTGCGCCTCGCGGAGGTAGAAACGCGCCGGAGGCATCGCGAGGTATAGGAACTGGCCCTGCCCGGCGAGAGACGCAAGCAGTTTGGCCGGCGCGTGGCGGCGGCGGCGCGCAGCGATGCACAGGAGGTCGCGGGCCAGGTTGGAAAGCCGACGCAGTTTCGCCGCTGGGGCGCGGAACTGCATAGTGACCAGGTCCAAGTCCAGGCCTACGTGCTGCAGCTGCTGGGTGGGCTCGGGGTGCGCCTTGGTGGGGTGCTTGGCCAGGCCCAGGCGCCCCCAGACTCGCTCGATCTCGGCCCGTAGGTGTAGAGCCAGCTGGCACCAAGGTGCTAGAAACAGGAAATCGGCGATGAACGGTAGGAGGCAAACGCTGCGCGCCTTGCGGTGACGCAAGCGTTGACGGAAGGGCCGGCCGTAGCTGCTGTAGGTCGCGTCTGGTTGACGCAGGTAGCGCACCATGATCGCCATCAGAGTGCAGAAGTAGTAAGGGCTTAGCGACCAACCCATGGGGAGGGCCGCGAAGCGCCACAGGGTGCCACGTACGTTGATTGTAAAGTAGTCGCGGACGTCCTCCCGCAAGCCAAGGGCGTAGTAGCCGTCCTGCAGGTCGAAGGAAAACGCCCTGTCGCCGCGCTTCGCCAGGTACTGCAGGCGACGCCGAGTTTCGAATCGCATGGAATAGACCGCGCAGTAAGAGTTCAGATGGCGCAGGTCTATTACAAGGCGCCACTTGTTTCAGCCCGGCTTCGGTACTATGAAGACTCGCGACACGTAGTGCTCACGCACGCCAGGTTCTAGCGCGCCGATTGTTACTAGCCGCTGGCTCTCCCGCTCCCACCACTCGAGTTGCTGAGGCGTAGCGTCTTGTAGAGAGACGCCCCGGTGGAAAGGCGTGGGCGCCGCGCCGGAGACAGGCAGCGGCACTCCCTCGCGAACCCACCGGAGCACGCGCCCGCTCGCTCCGATTCGCCGCCACTCCCGCCAGTTCTGCCGCACGCGATGGCGCAGAAACGTAAAGGGGGGTGTTAGCGAAGCGGAACGGCGGGCCGCACCGTCAGGCCTTGCCCTTGCCCTTGCCCTTGTCGGCGTCGTCGGCTGTGGGGCGGAAGTCTGGGCGTGGGCGGCGTCCGGAGGGCCGGCGCCGGCGCGCTCTGGATGGTGGCTCATCGTCGTCCTCCTCCTCGTTGGGGTCTGGTCCCACGCCGAAGCGCTGTTGTACGGCTGCCTTTGCCGCCGCCGTGACGCTGTACTCGGCCTCGCGGCGCAAAAGCTCGTCGCTGAGCTGCGCCAATGCTTCCGAACCGTAGTTCGCGAAACCGGGCTTGAGGAGGCTGCGGCGAACCACCTGTGCGACTGTCTTGGTCCGCGCATCCGCATCGTTCGACGCGTTGAGGCGGATAAACGCCAGGAAGTCGCGCCAGTGTTTATTTGAGACGGTCGTAGGCCGCCACGCCCGCTTCAAGGAGGCGAAGGTCCTCCTCACCAGAGGGCTGCGCCGCGCTCGCCGCTCTCTTAATCGACGCGAGCGCCTCGCAGAGAGCCGCGTGGGCCACCGCATCGTAGAAGCCAAAGCAGTATAGAGAGCGGTACTGATCCAAAGTGGCCCAGTGCCGACGCGCGATGAGCTGGTAGTGCGTCTCGTCAGATGAGACGTCTTACAGCTTGGGAATCGGAGAGAGGGCCGGGGCTGGGCTGGACGGAAAAGCCGGGGCCAATTAAATGAGCCCACTCCTCCCAGACTAGGGAAGGGGCAGCAGGACTAGGGCCACCGCGGTGGGGTTGGGGCACGGAAACCTGCTTTGCGCGAGCCGGTGCGTCGTGTTGGGAGCTCGCCGCAGCAGCGCTACTAGCGGGCGCGCGGGGCTCGGCAGGAGTAAAACCACTAGGCCGCTGAAGGTCACTCCGTAGGGCTTATTGAAGCTCCGTAAGCCCCGCGAAACCGGCCTCCAGCGCGGCGATGCGGTCTTCGGCTAGGCCACTAGGCGCGTCACCGGAGTTGTCAGGCATACTGAGCCTTGACAATGCCGTGCGCATGCGGGCGTCGTGCTAGCGCATGCGGAAATTCGACAAGGATCGCTTCCCCTCGCGGCACAGGTGCCGCGCGATTGCTGGTGCGTGAAGCGCAACAACAAAAGGGATGAGCGCTATGGTCTAGACAGTTGGCTAAGTAGTAGCTGCATGCAGGCAGGGAAACATGTCGGGAGCTGGTGCGGTCGTGAGTCCGCTGCTCACTGTCCCGTTCTGGAAGATTCTAGACAGAGCCGATGACTGGCTACTGTGCTATATTTTCCAGGTGGTAGTCGTTTGACCGCACAACTCGGTCCGTCGTCTGACTAAACTCAGTTAAGTACAGCGACAAGAAGACCCGTTGCAGGAGTGAGGAATCCAGACCGCCGCAAGGATCAATCGTACTAGTCGCTACATTGTACAGCCCCGTGTCCGTGGACTCGCCGACCCGGGGCCGACATCCGTCGACGGACGGGCGGCGAAGCGCACGAGCGAGGCGGACGGGGTATTGGCTCCGCAACTGCTTCCCGTCCGAGGTGGAGGCCTTCGCGGAGGCGGTGGATGGCACTGACCTCACGGCGGTGAGTCGAGCGGGTGCTAGGGCTCTTATGATTCCTCCACGTACGGCACCGACACCAATCCGGTGGTCACCGATTTCCTGTTGGCGGAGCTTTTGAACGACCCTTACCCCATGGCAACAAAGGCGGCTACTTTGAGCGAGGATACAATGGCTTAGTGGCTAGGGTGCGCACTCAGCAGGCTTCACCTGCCCACTCGGTTGAAGGGCGCCGCATGGCTACCGCTCGTGATGCCGCCGCCTCCATCGGTTGGCTGCATGAATGACACCCTCCCGAGGTTCCTACTCCGACACCAACACCCCCACCCCTTATTTTTTTGACCCACAGTTTGAGCTCGTACCTGGCCGAGGCAGCTTTAACGCAACTTCCTCCGCCCGCCGGTATGACCAATTCCTCAACGATGCTCGTGGGTCGGCCAGCTACGCCGCGGCGGTGTGCGAGGCGTGGGGCCGCCTCCAAGCGGCAACTGTTGGCCACCTCAGCGACGGGATGCACAGAGATGGAGTGGGAGGCGGAGGCCACGTCGGGCTTGCAAAAGGAGCTAATGGCATTTATTCTAGACCATGTCAACAATTCTCGGCTTCAGAATGAGGTGTGCCCTCTCCCTGTCGCAGGGAACGGATCTTGCTCAACTAGCTCGACGCGGCGTCGAGCATACGTGGACGGTGGCCATCCCCACGTTCCCATATATTCAGGACATGGGTATCGCTGTACGCCGGGAATAAGTGGATGACTTGTTTTAGTGGGCAGTGCCTTTCGGCAATAACACCGTACCTATGGATGAACTCAAGGACCTTGTGCCCGACGCAGAGCTCTCCCTCCCGGCGTTCAACGTCGTGACCGGGAGCTGTGATCCCCGGAGCTTCAAGTCCACGTTGCTGGAGTTCAAGACTATGCGGTACGGGGTCAATTACACTGCGGTGGACCAGGCCACGGCTGCGGATCGGGTTGAGCGCTCCCTACTGGGCGACATACAACGGGGGTTGGCAGTGCGGGATGCGGCGTGGCACAACACGGAGCCGGGACAAAACGGACCTCTTCGAGACATCTTGGACATTGTCGGAATACACGAGCATGGACTTCGGCACAATGGGTGAGGTGAGCAAGGGGGTGCGCCGCACTGTGCGCGATGTCGCATTCTTGCCCGCGGATCGGAGTGCCCTATCATCTCGGGGAACTCGGTGCGCCGCCCGGGCGCACTAGGAGGCCTTACTCGCAAGAGACTTCCTCGGGGTCCTGAGGTTGGTGGCGGCTCAAGAGCGTGCCCGCGTCCTCATCTGACGGGCGGCGCAGATTCGTCCACCATCCCGTTCTCGAAGCTGCATAGCACGTCCATGGATCACCCTTGCACACACGTGCACGCGTGGCCTTGACTTTGAACCGCGCTGCGCACATCACTCATCCATCCCGTCTTGTGCGGGATGCATGCGGCTTTTACTCCCTTTAGGCGGTTTGCTGTGTTGACCTTTTGTATTGCTTTTAGAGGTGGATTTGTTACTATAGCCTTTTGGTAATTCACGGTTGTAGCGCTACTGCAATATGGAGATACTCATATGCGATATGCACAGCCATAGCATGTCGTGGTCATTGTACTTTGCGATCCAAGCCTTCTCACTTTCCAGCCGGCCCTTAGCACCGGCGAAGTACAACGTATGTACTAAATCTAGGCGAGCTTGCGCGCCTATTGGTACTAGCAGTAGTGTGCTCCTCCTGCGAAAGGGTGGACCGTGCGACGACCGGACGACCCACCATTAGGCCAACTGCCGGCCAGCGCCCACAGAGGCGTGAAGAGCATGCCCTCCACTACAACCACAAATGGACACCGACAGATTTGAGGAGCAACATGATGCCGGGGCCGGCACTTTTCTGGCCGCGGTGCGTGACAGCAGAGTACAACATCCAGCGATCCACACTGTCGTAATTGCAAGAAAATCGCGGGCACCCAACACCCAACTGCAACCCGCCGCCACATACGCGTACTGCAACGCCCATCTCACCTGCTCCTAACCGGCCTCCCCGTCGGCACGGAAGATGCCGCCCACGTGACCCTACTGTTCGGCGACCCGGTGGCCCAACATCAAGCAATGGACGAAGAGTCGCGCGGCCGCACTGTGACGAACATGATCCTCACCCTCAGCCCCAAAATCGGAGTTCGAATCCTACTAGCAGACCTCCGGGTGGTGACTCGCCGCCCCCCCAAACCCGCCGCCGCTGACCCAATCGGATCGAGTGGCACCATGCTCCCACTACAACTTGGTCCGTCATGTTGCGATTGGCCCGCCGAGAAACACCCGCTAGCGTTCTGCAGACCCAATGGATTGGAGAGGGCTCAACGATCCTCGACCGGCAGGGCCGTCGCTGCTCCACCCGCCTACTCGGAGCGCCGCACCTCGCCGACATCGAGCGACCGGTACACCAGGTGTGGCACCGCTCCCCCTCGTTCAGGGGCCTTATAGAGGCCGACATGTGGCAACACATGGCGGAGGCCCTCCTTCCGGCGTACGACCAACCCCAATCCGGCGAAGCGGCGGTAGACCAAGCGGCGGCAACGCCAGAAGACATCCTGGCCCGGGCCGGCGTGATGAGGGGCGGCCAGGGCCGAGTACAAGGCCGACCCAGACGCGGACGACGTCGTTATCTGCCCCCCCCCCCCCCCCGACCCGCACCCTATTGGCCCTCTTGGAGGTCCGCGAGGTGTGGAAGGCCCGTCGCTCGGCCGACTCGGTGCGACTCGAACTCCTTGATCCCGAAGCGGCGCACCTACATCATGATGTGTGTCGCGACGTCACTCATATTGGCGCTGCCGTTCGGCGACCAGACGCATGGCCAAGCGCGGCGATCTAGGTCACCGTCGAAAACATTGAAGAACGCGGGGACCCGGTCCTAACCCCACACTAGGGATTGCTGCCCCCAGCACTGTCCAAGCAGTTCTTCCGATGCGCACTGACGACCCGAGCGATCTGCACTGGCCCCGCCCTAGCCAACTTGGAGCTGCCGACGGTCGAGCAGCTAGCAGAGGCCATCGCAGCTACCATAAGCCAGCGTATCAACACGCCCCCGGAGCTGATGCACGCTCATTGGCTGACGGACACCATGATGGCTGCGGGCGTCGACATGCAACAATATCACACCGAGCCGAAACTGCTGCGCGTGGGAGACGACAATCTCTGCATCATCTCCATTGACAAAGACGACGACGAGGAGTTCGCGGACACCCTACGCCCGGTAGTGGCCCTCACCTCGCCCGTCGCACTACTGCGGGCGGTACGCCTCCGCACCATCGTCATCCACTTCACGGATTCCGAATTCCATCCCTTGGAACTAGTCATACCCCCCTTCAACCAGACCGTCCGGGAGGCGGGAGAACTCGGCGGCAACACTGGCCACAACCAGCTCGGACGCACAACGTTGGGCATGCGCAAGAATGCTGGGAAGACCCCTCCAGCATCCCACGCCCTCCGGGCCGAAGAACGCCCGGTCTGCACTCTCACCTTGCAGCTGACCGCCCACCACCATAGCATCATCGGCACCCGCGCAACTGACACAACAGAGTAGTGGCGTAAGACAATATCGACGGCGAGCGGGAAGATCAAGGCCGCGCTAGCTCAAGCACCAGTCGAGGGGCGACCTGCGGGCACATCACCAGCGCCACCACCGGCCGGCCCAACGCCCAACTGACACTGCTAACAGTGACCCCAATAGCCCGGGCCGATCCTCAGGTCGACGACACCCCCCCTGGGTTCGAGCACTTGACACCGAGGCGAGGGGCGGTCGCTACTGCCGTCGCAGCCATCGACCGACGCCGAACAACACCGGAGCCCGCCCCCGGAGCAGCCCGCCCAGCCCCTACGACAACTGCCACATCCCCGACGGCCAACGCCATGATTGGAGTAACGTACATGCACACGACGAGGACGAACTCAAACTGAACTACGAGGGGAACGACAACACCATGGACGTGGATACCGCCCATCGCGGATGGAGCAGCGGAGGTACCAGGTATGGCTGATGTTTCCCTCGACTCCCCTAGCTAGCGCTCACTAGCGCAGTGCACATTCCGCGAGAGCACACCTGACGGCACCACATAAAGACTTGTCGAGCTTCAGCGCCTCACCGCCAAGACCGCCGAGCTGCTTGCCATGTCCTCCCCGGCCAGTCAGCCTGCATTCGCGGCCGAATTCGCCCCACTCACATTGGAGTCATATCGCCTGTGCAACTCCCAACGCCACTCGAAACAACTCGAGCAACGCCCTCGCCAGCCCCTCCAAGCAGGCAGGCGCAAGGGAGCAGCACTTGGCAAGCACAAGAATAAGCTGCACAGGGGCCGTAGCCGCTCCGGCGGCACCATCATAAACCGCAGCAGGAGCAAGCCGCGCCTCTCGGGCACTCGCGACTCCGAGAGCGAGTGGGAGACTGACGACGAAACATCCCACCAATCCGGCAGCTCACACCAATAACGGCCGCGTGATCCGCCGCCGCGACAAGCCGACCAGCATACCCAAGAACGCCGGCCGCTACTTAGCCTTGCGACCGCTGCGCGCTGCCCCTATGCTATACTTTCACGCAATAGGGACATCCCATCGCTGATTATCGCAGCAGTTCTCCCAGACATATATAACAATCCCTGCTCCAGTGAAGGAGCGCATCGCAGCCCCCGCCAAACTCTACTAGCCGGCTCAGCGGTGGATAAATAATGAGCGACAATTAGCTATTCCAGTCAGCCCCCTTTCCCCCCATCTCACCTTAGTAGATGTAGGCGGGACGCCTTTGGCTGCCTAACCCTACATGCTGAGCTCTGAATGGGATCGGCCTTACTTAGGTAGGGACAGCAGGTAGGGGGGCACTGCTGCCCTAGCTACAGCCCGTTGGAATAAGGAGGGGCTAGGACACACAGAAGGACTCCCAGTAGCTTGAGCTGCAATTACCCCTAGTGTTCCCTACCATGATTAGAGATAGCATGCCCTAAGAACAACTCAATCTGAGCCCGTGGCCGCAGCAGACTAGCATTTGAAATCAATTTCCATTTCAATTTCCGTCATGGTCGGGTCGTCAACTTAATGTTTTCGCCTCCGGGCTTCCTGGCGTGTGCTGCCGAGTGCTGGACGTGCACGTGCACGTCGAGTCGTACAACGTTACCTTACACATCTACCGCGAGAAGTGCCGCCGACCCGGCCGGCGAGGTCCCGACGACGCGCGTCTGATGCTCCTCCGTGTGAAGGAGCACCCTCGCTCGCGTCGCCCGCCTCCCGCGGCACTGCATCTACAACGTCCAGCGCAGTCGTCCCCCCCCCCCCCCCCCTTCCGATTCTTGCTGCCTTGGCCGAGACCAACTTCTGGGCGTTCACCCCTAGCGAGCACTCTCAGCCGTGGACGGCAGCTACGTACGGTGTCGGATTGGCTCAGTCTCTGCATTCCTTCGTCTTTTCGGTGATGCCCCTCCTGCCGTTACTACCTAGACCTCCCACAGCATTCGCAAAAGTGCAACCTCTGCTTCGAATCCCATCCCGCTGTCCACATCCGCCACCAGGGCGGGCGGGCAAGCAAACATCTCGGACGTCGTTCTGGACTATAGTACTACGACCCCAACGTCCTCCCTTCACATGGCGTCTGGTTTTTCTTCGGCCACATCGCGCCTCTTCGCCATGTCCAAGTTCAACAATACTCTGCAGCAGTGGCTCTTTCGGTTCCCCCTCTATGACTTGGCGCTACCCCTGCTTCGTCAATCTGCCACTCTCTTCGTTCACTCTTCCCCACTTTCCTGCTTATTTCTCACTCGTTTTTCCGGCTATATTTGTTGCTAAGAGGTACATGTTACTAGTTCACCCGTCGATGCGCCCCTTCGTGTGCAACATAAGTAGACATATAAAAGCAGACGCAACAACTGGGCCTGCCATCTTGCAGTTTTGCTGTGTTACACGCATCCCTCCACGCTTTCACTGCTTGAACCTCTGCCTAATTCGTCTCTTGTAGGTGTAAACCACTTTGCGCGACATTTTGACAAAACTAGACTCACTTGAAACCTCATTGCGCACAGTTAGGGCCTGCTGCCCTCGCTGCCAAAACTTTGTAAAATATCTATACAGCACTTGGCAAGACGACTGGCCCCTTGGAAATTGCCCAAGAAGAACGACTGCAGTATGTAACAAACCCAATAGCGACTACCAATAGCATCAACTCGCGCAGTCGCCTGCTTCCGTCGAAATATACCCAGACGATACGGTCGATAAGAGTACTGGTTCCAAAGAGGCAAGTAGCGACTACTGGTACCACAGCCGTCGTACCTGAAGCGCAGAGCCCGGCTGGGATGAAGGACGCTGCGAATCTTGCCGCCACGCAAGCGTGTCACATACCCAACTTGTGCTCGACGTGAAAGAGCAGGCTGTCTGACAGGCAAGCGGTGATCGTATGCCGGTATAATAACAGCACTGCTGAGGTCCGGCGGCGTGCCTCGTACGGCCTCGAGGTACAGTACGAGGGGCCGAGCAGTTTTGAAATTCCGGACAGTAGCTCAGGTCGCGAAGGTCCAGTGGTTCTCCCCGTGTGCCGGCGAGAGTGGGCCAGTCACGGAAGCGGCATATTTATAGGCTAGCAAGGCGTCAGTGCAGGCTCTGTGGAACCGGGCAGCGCGAGACTTTTGCACTGGTGTTGCTCCGCTGGTACGGACGATGCCGATAGTGATCCAGCAGGGGCAGGGCGGGCTGAACGGCAATGGCTCGCACAGACCCTTCGCGGTAGCGTTGCTGCTGGTGCTCTTGTTCCTCAGCACGCGATCGGACTGGAATACCGCCGCTCGGCGGCAGCGCATGGAGGTGCGAACTGGAATGGGCAGGAACTCGCCGCAAACGCAGAGTGCCATGCGCGACAAGGTACGGAAGCACGTCTGTTTAGGGAGTTCCCCGGGATGGGGTGCACTGGTGTGTGTCTACTCTGATAATAGCCGGTGGCCTAGCAACCGCACTTAAACCCATACCAAATCTAGCCAAAACCTGTGCAGCAGAGCCAGCATCAGCATGGCAACCAACATGCGGAGGAGCTGCCGCCTGTTCTTGAGGGTGGCGTATCTGCGTGACAGTCGAAGAGCAGATGTGGAAAAAACACTTCTCTAACCATACATCCCCCCCTTCAACCCCTCTCGTGGCTGCAGCTCCTCCTGGATTTGTTGAAAAGCAACGAGAAGCTCGAGGTATGTGGGATCTCTCTGCTCTGTATCTTTGTGGACATGGCTCCCTCCCACCCTGCGGCTACACCGTCCATGCGCACCAGCCTGGATGGACGTGAATGAGCACCCATCGCGCAGGAGTAGTAGATGGAGACGGCCGCTGTGGGAAACGTGTGCGCGGTGGGGCTGCGTTGTGCCTCACTGCGTTTCACCCACGACTTGTGTGATTTGCAGAGGGAGAACAAGGCGCTGCGGTACCGCATGATGCTGCTCAACCGCACGATGCGCAGCTGCGGCTGCAACCACACAGACCTCCCATTTGATGCCTTTATCGAGGAGGAGGCTGCGCCGTTCCCGTGTGACAAGGAGCGGTCTACCGCTGAGATTCGCGCCAGCGTGGATGAGATGCTGGACAGGGGGGTCGTGGACACTGACACTACGCAACAGGTGAGCATCATGAGCCACCGACACTTTGTTTGATCAGACTGACGAAGCGCCTCCTGTGTGTGTGTCGGGGGGGGAGGGGGGGGGGGGGGGCTATTGATGTACGCGGGTCGCATGCTGACTGGATATTATGCCTATGCCAGGATCATGAGGACCACGGCGATCACGAGTCCTTACGAGGCCGGGGCCGGCCTGGCGAGCGCGCGTTCCGCAGTAGATCAAGCATACCGCAGATGCGCGACCGGGCAATCCCCGCGTGACCTCCACACGGCGCGCATGCACCAGAAGGCTGTTCTACCGGTTGTCCTAGTGCCTGGAGAATTTCTAGTACCTAGAAACAACTCGCTCAACAGCCCCGGCAAACTCTATATCCGCCCCCCTCCTCGGTGCCAGGTGGTCATGCCATGGAGGGTGGTGACGCATGCTTGGCAACAGCAGCATTGGCGCCGCACATGCATCACTAGGGACTGGCGCGTTATCTGCATTTGTGGGCATGGTATGATGGAATGTTATGCGCACCGCCCTCAGGCCTGGGGGCTGCTAAAGGGCAGCACCCAACCTCAAGTGGGTGCCTGGCTCCAACCCTAGCTCGGGCTGATTTGATTGGATTTTACTGGCGGGTCTGCCCGCCTCAGTCCAGGGGTCGCCGTGCGGACCGCGCGGACCACAGCCCGGGGGTATTTGTGGACATATATACTATGTCCCCAATACCCTAAAACCCTAAAACCCGCATCCTTCCTGAGGGCAGTGTCGCCGGTGGTTGGATTAAAAAGCCAGCTTATGAAGCATTCAGACTCTTTAAAGTGCTGCTGAACTGCCGTATGCTGTGCGCTCTGGGCTCGGTTTGCATGGCGCGCTCAGATCCCCCCCCGAGGTTGGAAGGCACGCATGGGTCCTCGGTGGCGAAGTGTGCTCTATCCTTGTGCGGTCCTTGCTGGTAAGCATCTCTGGCAAAGGGGACCATTCTCTACCGCGGGACCACATCCCTAGGCTATGCCTGAAGCCAGAGTGTTCATCGGGCATATGTCATGAACCCAAGACCTTGCACCGCTTCCGCCGCTCCTCTTGCAAGGGTGTGTGGGCAGCCTCCTGGGCGGCATTCATGCCCCTGAAGGCACAGGATACACCGGTGGCTGTCAGAGCACGACTGTGTGTGATACGCTGCACAGATGTTGACTCTGCAGTGCCGCTGCTACTTGTGATGATGATGCATACAATATATGGCGTATAGGAATGGCAGGCGAATGGGAGACATGGCATTCATGATTGGAGGTGACCCGGGGAACGCAGCCCAATAGCAAGATGAAAACACCCCCCAACCCCTAGCACATAGCGCGGCGCATCGGGAGGCATGGCACAGGTTGTCTAGCTGGACTCGAGTGGGAAATACCCTGTCACCACGATATGGGGGCTTGCCGGACAGCTATTGCTTGGCGGGAGACTGCAGGGGGTGCCCCCACGCGAAACCTTCGACATCAATGCGCAACATGCCGAGTATTACCCGCTCTCTGGAACAGCCCTGCCTACTCGCTACGTGTTGGGTGCCCATGTGCTGCAGTCCACGCAATAAGTACACTGCACTGGACTTGGCACACAACAGCTGGATGATGATATGGAGGGGTGACTCGCCCGCCTACGCTGGCAGCCCAGCCTGGCCCTACATAACTCTCCAAATTTGAGCAGGCAGGAGGTGAATGCCAGCAGGTCCGCTCGGTGTTGGCTCGCACGCCTTTCAGTGTAAATCTTAGAATAGAATAGACACCAAGTCATCCTTGGTCAGCAACGAGGACCGATGACTAGCTAGGCTTCTGCTGCATTCCTACCACTGAAGCTGATGGGCCTCCCTCTGTAGTCCGGCTGGCGCCCCTCTGCCTGCGAGATGACTGCGCCAACGTATGCCAACCGAGCAAGGCTTTCCACTGGAGGCACGGAGAGCGGGCGGCCGGAGAAACATGGGGTGCCGGGCTTGATGTAGGGGCGCATTATTCCGTGGTAGTACGTCTGCCCGGCATGCCGGCTCGGGTGTTGCTTCCTGGGGTTGCTCCCCGATGCGCTGACCTTGGTCCCCGGGTAGATGGCCCCCCTGCGATGATTCCAAGCTCAGACCAAGAAGGTGCGGCATACTCTAGTAATGCCACAGCCTGCACAGCATCTCACCTAGCAACAAAGACGCGAGAATTGGGCAGCTCAAATAAGCATGGTAAGCACAGAGGCCACGCACCCAACGGTCACACCGCTGTCCTGCTGGTGCGTGCTGCATTGCGGAGCAGGGAGACGCCAGCCTGTCACGGCTGGCAGTGCAGTTCTGTCAACCTGCACACGTTCCGGGGAGGGCACGACATGTACGCGCCAGGAAAATAGTCACTGCCTGCCTCATTGCCGGTGTTGATAAGATGTATATGCACTTGTTTGTAGTATCTACTAATATGCTAGGTGGTTAACGCAGTTGTTTCAAGCAACCCAAAGCATGTCCTGCCAGGCTGGCAAAACGTGGCTCGCCTGCTGAGCAGCTGCGCGGACAGAAAGACCGGAGTAGCTCTGCCTGCCAATCTGAGTACTGGCAGGGGCTGCCGGCATTGGAGCAGCGCAGTGGCGCGTCTCCGTTGACGGTTGGGCTCCTCGATCCAGGGGATTCGCTGAGAGGGCTCTTCTCGATCCTTCTGCCGGAGCCACGGCGGATTCTGCGCGATTGCTCGCAAATTCATGGACCAATGCAGAGGTCGCATCAACAAGGCGCGCAGGGCAAATCAAGGCATATGCAGCGTGGTGGGCCATGCGGCGCAGAGCCGCACCGTTACTGCCATGAAAGTCCCACACTTGATTGGGCATTGAAGCCCCGCTGCCGCCTTGGAAGACCCACACTTGCTCCGGGACTTGCGAGACGGCTGCGAGCATTTTGTCTATGTCCTCGTTCAGCCTGTCCAAGGATGTTGATTCGAACTCACCCGCTGCGGCTTCAGCACCGGCTGCCGCGTGCCCTGAGCCCTGAGCACCGTGGGCGGTGCCCTCTGCAACGTTCCTCTGTGATGCCATCCCTCCAGCAGCAGCTTGGTGGCTGCCCATCCGACTGTGGGGCAAATGTGGCTCCGGTGGTGCCGGAAGCCGGCTAAGAAAATCGGCCTCGTGGGCTTGATTCCACGACTCCGCCATCACTTCGAGCGCAGACACTCCTCCCAGGTTTGGACGCTCCCCGATCGACGCTCCTACCTCCGTTGGCAGCTGTTTGAGCAACATGGAAGACATCATAGTGAGGGCGTGTCGGAGCATGGTTGGCAGCACCGATTATCGGCAGCAGATGAGATGCCAAGACCTAAGCAGAGAGGCCTGGGACTTCGCGCGGTTGAGCTGATAATGCGTTGATGCCGTTGCTTGGCAAAATCCGCACAGTGGCGCATATACAAGACAGCACAATGTGAAGAGAAAACGCAAATGAGCGGCGGCGCAAACCTGCAGAGACGCTTCCCGGAGTGCTATGACGAATTTGTCCTTCGGCAAGAAAACCAAGCGTAGCAGAATTTCGTCGGGCTTCAGGTAGTCTGCTCTTGGGTAGTTGAGGTGTGCGCGCTTGCCGCGGAGATAGATGGCAGCTCTATCATAGGCTCTGAGGAGAGGGGTGAGAGCTGAGTCGGGCAGTGCACTGGCTCACCATGGCTGCCATCATTCTGAAAATTTCCCGCCATCAAATATCCGTAACAAAAACTCTAGTGTGGGTACATCGCCGAGTGCTACCAGGGAGTGAGGCCGAGCAGGCAGAGGCCTTGACTGCAGCTGGTGCATTAAAGTTTCGAATATAGCATCAAACACCCTTAATCAACGCAGCAGAGAGACCGCCTCCTGTCTTCCATCATAGGGTTGCACAAGTCACTGTCAGAGCAGTGAAACTGGGCCCTAATCACCGTGCAGCCGTTTCCCCGGAGACGTAGCTCCCAAGGTGAAGCTGGCGACCGACAGACTTGTATGACGCTACCTTTGTGAAGCTGCTGCGCTGCTTGTTTGGGCTTGTCGTTGGAGGGCTTGTGCCGTCCCTGAGGTCAGCACACACATGCGGCACGTTGAAGGGCATGCTCCAAGCTTGCCCGTTTCTAATTGTAAGCAGTGTCAGCTCCACTTCAGATGGCATTGCGCCAAAATGACCTTTGTGTGATAATGGACGGGGCCGTGCAGCTTTGACTCTCAATGGAACAGTCATTGGCATCAGCACATTTAGTCTGCCATGCGTCATTTGCGTGAGGTTGCATGGCTTTTGTGACCATGCGCTGAGGCGGTGTAAATCATTGGCCTGTATCTAGGGATTGAAAGTGGGACAGCGGCTGGAAATTTTGACATACTTCGATTCAACTCTTGGTGTGGTGATACAAGCCTGAGTGCGAACAAATTCAACCATTGCAAGGGATGAATGCTGCATGTTGATACTAGGATGGTCCTGTCGCACTTCATCAGTGCTTTTCGTTCTACACTTTTGTATATTATTGGAATAGGGCACAGACGCACTCACCATATGTGAGCTTCCCATATTCTGTTGCTGTTGCGATGCTACATGACACACAGGAAGGGCAATAATTTCAGGTTTCGTTCATGTACGGCATTGGCAGTAATCTGTGACTGTGGCATGTCAATATAAGAGCGAGAACTCGCAACGAGCGGATTAAAACTGACAGTGAATCATCGCGAAAACGATAGATGGGCCTATTCCTGCCTGGGTTGCTGCGTAGTTCTAGGGTACGCAGTATTTTTCTCGGCTCGAGTGTTTAGGTATATGCCGGGTCTATATGCTCCCCCCGTGGACACAGCCAACCCCATGATAAGCTGCACTCCCACCACTGCCGCTTGCCCTTCGATACCCGCAAGAGTCCCGGTCCGGATATCCACCCCGGGAATCTTTCTCAGGTGACGGGCACATGTATTTACGCGCGAATATTTCTCAGCCTGTGGCGTATACAGCAACCCAGATTGCTGCAATCCCAACCTATAATGTCGACAAAAGAAGCGCTACTTGAAAGCGTCGCCGATGTGTGAAGTTCGTTCGCTCGTGTCGACGGTTTCGTCTACTGAGACTTATAACATGTAGCTTGATAAGACAGACATGCAGGCCTGTCAAACTGCAATGTCTCGATCATGATTGCCAGTTTCCTATGGTTTATGACGATCCGAGCGACAATCATGAAAACTATCATTGCGTAAAGGAAAGATTGCGCAACATCAAATCGACAATAAAACAGCCGGCTGCCAGTGCATAAACAGCACCTAATCAGGATAACCCGGGCAGAACTGGGGGCCAGCTTGGGTATGCGCACCTTTCGCTGCACTCGACTCACACCGGTCCAGGGGCTGTTTTTGCTTCGAGGGCCCGCCCGATGTTTCTTTTTTGATTTCCACGGCCTAGCTTCGGGCAAGATTTCCTGCAGTCGTTGCCATGCAGCTTCTGTCGTAAAAGCTGCGGAGAATGAATCGTCGACGATGCGATGATGGACTCGAGATGAAGGACAGCCTCCCTGCAGCATGTCCGCTACAGGTGTGTGCGTGGGTTCATGCACACGTAGGCATGGTTCAGTAGTGAATGCTGCCCATGTCAATAGACGAATGTAATAACATGCGTCGAGATGCTACTGCTGGTTTGATTATGTTCATCTCGGTTGAGCCGAGATGAACCGAGACTATGGTCACCACGCGGCAAGTTCTCACCAGGGGCGATGGCGTCGCGACCTCTACTGTCATCCTGTTCTGCTGGAGCCTGACAACTTAACGACTTCCACGGGCAGCTATCACTTGATAATACATGTTAAGGTTCTGATTATCTGAATTGAGTTTATGGAGGAGATGCAACTGAGATCATCATTATGCTATCCAGCGAATACCAAGATTTTCCTTCACAGCATTGTTGCTGGTTTCAGTCCGCCGAGCTGGCCAGCTATACTATTCGGACTTACCGACCACTGCCGTACATGCGTTGGTAGTATTTCACGGCGACGCGCAGATGATGGCTCCAGGCTGCCGTATTGTACACTTGCGGGACGCAGCGTGATGAAATGGCGTTAAAAGGAAGCTACAGATTCGTCGTTAGCATTCTAGCGTGGCAGCAGAAGGCGACAACTGACGCGGCAGCTCGGCGCGAATTGCGCTGCATACATCCGCGACGATGGTCGAGTGCAAATGTACGAAGCCCTTTGAACACTGATAGGAATGACGTTTCAGGCTAGCACATTCATACGAGCACAAATCCTTATAATTGGTAGCTACCGGCAGCCTCGTGACTAGGCGAAAGCTAACAACAAATCGTGACTTTTCCGACGTACCCATGTGATTTTCGCTTTCATAACGCTGACTGTCATCGGCGCGGGACGAGAGTCTAGTCCCCTGTGTTAGCAGTATTGATATGTTATCGCGGATGTCAGCGCTCCGAACTGAATAACAGCTATGTACAACTTTATGTAACACATGTAGACAGGGACACCTTTGGCCGGGCCCATAAAGAACGGTTACCTGCGTGCTACCCACTCTCCCGAGCAAGCTCTACTGGCTTGCTGCGTGCGCCGACGTGCAGTTAACTAAAATTTCATTGCCACACGGGGTACCCAATGACGACTGAAGTGGCGTGCAAGAGCGGGATCCTCAGCAAGTGAACATGCTATGTTACCTTGTAAGACCTTAATAATGCAGAGACTTGTAGTTGCATTATTGGTAGTAATATCTGCAGCAGGAGGCGGATGCCTGTCAAGATGCGAAGCGTGCCATCTGCAGTACTTGTGTTGTGGGCTTGTGGAACCCGCCCGTCAGGTGCCCGTGTATGCCCGTACTAGTATCAGACGTGTCATAGGTAGAAGAGACCGCAATTACTCGCCCCCAAGGACGATAGCAGCAGGTTCCAGCAATATCTGACGAGTTATTGCCAGGGTCTGTCGCAAGTACAGTCTGGTACTACCTACGGGTTCGTCTTAGCAGGCAATCAGCATCGCGGTACGATGAGTACCACAATCCTATAGTCGGAGCGAGGCTGCTGGTGCAGGCGCGGTTGTCGTTGCGAAGCCCGCCCGCGAGCAGCCCCACACGTAGCAGACCTTGCATACATATCGGTCTATCAGCAGAATTACAGTATCACTATGACGTGTATGCTGGGTGTATGACGCCCACTCATATTCCATCAGTATTGTTTGTGTTTCTGAAATACTGAAATTCAGTAGGAGTTCGGAGTGTAACATAACGGCGCGCGCGCGCGGGAGATAGATCGACGCTACTCTCTGCGGTCACATGTACCATCAGTACTGCTGATTTAATGCAGATATAGAGGTTACAATTATTACCTGGTAGTACTACTGATATAAATGGGAAACTACCCGCGATCCTTACGCAGGTAGCGCGCCGGAGTGTAAAAACACTGCGCGGCAGGTACGCGTGGTCCTGGTACAGGCACCTACCGCATTTTGTCAGGTGATTTGGATTTGATTTTCAGCCATTATTGTTTTAGCCGGTTTGTCCGATTAATTATCATAATTACAGGTATCTGGTAGCATCAATGCGGAATGTGGTGATTGTTCCACTGCCGAAATGCCGCCGCCGATGAGCGGTGCTTACACGGCGTTCCTGAAATAATGCCGATATCGCGCTTTCCTGGTACGCGCCGCGAAGCTCTTTTAGTACTTGATGCAGTATAACACTAAATCATTTTCAAATGAGTGCGGAAAAAAAATCCGCCACGGTAGACCGAATTGCCAGTTTTTTTCCCGCCCCCGGGACAGGACTGGCACCAGTGCAACCCTTGCAGCGTCTCTACGACGGCCGTTTAGGCAGCAATCCAGTCGAATTGCCATGCCACTTCAGCATCCTCGATCCAGTGGGGGGCACATTTGTATAGGAGATCGGCCCGGGCAACACCTCCCGTTTGGATTTAAGTACTACTGCCTGTTATATATGTTACGCATTATATCTGGGATCAAAACGGGATATGCGAGGACCGTGGAAATCCGGACGACAGATCTACAAACGGCATCGTCCTTAGGTTTTTTCGGGCTTAATTCCAGAAGGTCTAGCGACCAAGGATGAATGATGATACCGTGCCGTTTTTTTGATTTTCGATTTATTACGATGAGCAGTAGTACTTCTGGCAGTGTATCGGGTACTCATAGACATCAAATATGGTGCTCAAAAGCAAGCGCACGGTATCGGCCTGTCGGAAACGCCTACTGTGTTCGCACCGCACTACCGGTAGCGAATTCCATTTACTGGAGCGACCTTTCTGATTGTCCTTTTTGGTGATTTCCTGATATCGCCTCCTGCTGCTCGCTCATGTAATTATATCTACTGATGCCGTGGCGACTAATATGTTACTACTACCATTGTTATGCTGCTGCAATTTTTAGCAGCAGGTGGATTTTTCTGCTACCTGTAATGCTACTGATGCGCGCGGAATTGCAGCGCAGCGCCGGCTCCGGTAGTAATCAGGTGCAGCAGTATAAAGTAGAAGGTACCGATAGTGCTGATATGTGATATTCTAAATATGTATGCTGTGCTGGCTGACATCGTAGTACAGGGTAGTGCTGCAGGATCATTTGTTATATTGGAGCCTTTTTACTGCTGTGTACACGAGTACTGCTGTATGCCCGTATCCGAAATCAAATCATAAATAAATCAGCTAATCTATGACATGCTGTCTATATGTACATCATCATGCACATCCTGCTGGGCCAGGCATGTCACTATGTTTCTGCACAGCATGCAATTTCAGCAACACACCGAAGTGCACGCTTACCCGCCGTCAATTCCCAGCATGTCTTGCAATTGCACACACCCATGCACTAGCACTCAGGCATGTTCAAGACATACCCATGGTGTTCATAATCATATCATATATCCTCCTTTCTGCTGCTGTTTGCTGACCACTTGTTATTATAGTTTCCCCAACAATTACAACATCACCACATCACAACAGATTCCCGTATGCAGGTGCTTGAAGTATGCGCTGACATATCCCTGGTGCACTGGGACCATATCGCAGCATCCCAGCAGACGGCCAGCTTGCAACATTACTGTGGGTACACCAAAATAAACAGCCCGGAAGAACGAATTCTGGCCATGGTCCTTACTGTGTCATAGCATAAAGAATGTGCAGTCCAGCGGCAGGAAGTTTTGCATCGCGCAGAACAACCTCAACGCAGATATCTACCCGAGTTCAGGGCCTGATCATACAGGACTGCACCACACAAAGATTTGCATTGAGCTTGGTATACCTCGACTAACCAGGGACCATTCTGTGCTAACCTTGATCATGGGCTTAACCTGCCCTACTGAATCCTGGATCCAGGGACATGTCGAGCTCTCTGAATGGGACAAGACTCAAAATGTGGATAGAGCAAGCTACAAGCTGATGTTGGATTTTCATGACATGAAATGTCCAAAACAGCTCACGGCAAAACATAATCGGAGGATGTGCAAAGTTTTTCCAAGCATCCACGGTTCAGGAATCCAAATGAATAGAGTCTAGATGGTCACATATTCACACCGCCAGGATTGACTCGAATGGGCACAGAGTGTATGTCACAAGAGGGTTGAGTTAGTTACATTTTACTTGGTGCTATTCATAACACAGCTAATCTGGCCGCCTGTGGCAGGGGCGCATGCACTTCCCGTCACCCAACATGCGCCTCCGGTTATCACAGCAACAAGTTGCGAGCTGCGTCGGAGCCGTTTGACACGCAGCTCTGAAGTACTGCCGCACCACACACCTCCTTGGCACTGCACAGCTCCGCACTGATGTTTGTTGATGCTGAGC
This sequence comes from Tetraselmis striata, assembly GCA_006384855.1. Classification (NCBI taxonomy): domain Eukaryota; kingdom Viridiplantae; phylum Chlorophyta; class Chlorodendrophyceae; order Chlorodendrales; family Chlorodendraceae; genus Tetraselmis; species Tetraselmis striata. The sequence continues at coordinate 81,249 of VCJN01003079.1, forward strand.
GATGAGTGCGATGACTGCGAATTGCCGGCAAATCTGTTTCAAGCTGGCGGGCCCTGTTGCTCAGTTGAAGATGACGGCTGACTCATAGGTTGGAACCATGTACTTGATGTTGATGAACGCATCCACGCCGCCCCTCATCTCAAAGAGGCTCAAAGTCTCCTTGATAAGATCTCCGAGGCAGGTGTTGTGCTGCTGCCCATAGTCAATGTGATCCCCCATGTGGAGGTTCTTCGACTTGTACAGGTTCAGAATCGGGAGAATCTGAAGCACGAAATGGAACTTGTCAATAGCTGGCGCATCAGGTAAAACTTCAGGAAGCGCAAAGCGAGTACAACGATGGTGCACACAGGCTGCACACACCTGGCGGTAGTATGGCACCAGTGCCTCGCCAACCAGATCAGCGCTCTCAACCAGCTTCTGCAGCAGCTGAAGGACGATGACCATCACCTCGGGGTCGCGAGTGTTCAGGGCTGTCTTGATTGGGATGATGAGCTGAGGGATCACAGGCAGGATCTTGCTGTTGCCATGCTTCAGCATGTCCTCCACACCTTTAATGGCCAGGAACCGGTAAGGATCCTCCTTCTCGCGGATCCCATCGAAAAAGATGGGCAGGTAGTGGTGGTAATCCAGCTTTTCGACATCCACCTGCCGGAAGCACGAGCTGCCTGTTAGAATGATTTCAGAATGATATAAGCGACCCACGCCATGTAGCTGACAAGGCTCAGCCCACCTTCCAGCTGATGACATTCTTCACACCCTTGTGCTCCACCTGGATAGGAAGGTCGCCGCGGTCGTAAAACGTGCGGAAAGCGGTGTTGGGAGGGTTGGCGCGCTTCTTGAACGCTCCAGACTTCGGTGGGGAAGGCGCGGCATGATGGTTTGGTCCCCTTAGCCTGATCGTCTGGCCTTCCCCCTTCTTCAAGAACTCCTCAGGGTTGGGCTTGATCGTCCCATAGGTGTACGAGCAGGTTGCCTTGGACCAGTTGGGAAGCTTCATGTCCTTATCGAATGAGACATGGTTGCCTGCCCTGTCATAGTTTGGCTCGCTCACATCGAAGCACTGCAACACAGGCACGCAGACGCTCAGCGCCCATTTCCAAGATCACAGAGCCCGTGCACTCATAATCATACCCAGATTACACACCCTCATTTTACAACATGCTGATGAAATGGCAAAACAGCCATGGCGATCAGCTCACCGAGCCAGTCTCCTTGGACAAGGCCTTCAGGTTGTTGTCACCCTGTGCAATTTTCTGGGTCCTGTAGGTGTTGGTGAGCAGGCTGCCCGCAACCTCCTTGCTCATGTACGAGGTCGCCATCTGGGGTGACACACACACTGTTGTCAGGCGATAGGCGCAGGCCCACTCGTCCCTTGCATGATCTTAGTGGTTTTGATCTCTACCCAAAAAGAGGCGTGTCGCAGTCTGCGGATCGTTTGATTGCCCAAAGCCCGCGATTTTCCCGGGTACGAGTGACCGAATCACGGGACATGTCACGAGGGGCAAAATCCGGAGCAGTTTCCGGGAAAGCACTATGGGTGTACACCCGTCGCTCGCACGTTGACTACGGGCTGAATACGGGAGCCATCACAAAAAACCCATCCCCAGCAGTTGAGAAACAGAGGCGTGGTGGGCTGACGATCCGTGACGGACATGCGTCCACCCCCCCCCCCCCCCCCCCACCCCCCCGGCCTCCCCCGGCCCCTTTTCGCCCAGCGGCATGGCGAGAAACCTCGCCACGTGTAGCGCGTAGAGTTTATCGTTGCTGCAGCGCAATCCGACTGTATCGGCATTCAGACTATATTTCGACAGATTTGAGACGAATAGAGCGTAACGACGCCATGTCGTTGCCCGTCCAGCCGAGCGTGACGTGGGTGTACGCAAGGATGTTTCTACTGTTCGGTTACTACGGTTCGCTGGAGCTGGCCATGTCCCCCCCGCCCGTTTCCCTTGGTGAGGCCCTCACGTTGGCTCCAGCACTCTCGCAAAGGACACAGCTACTCCGGCTTGGTGTTTCCGCAGAGCGTCGTTGTTGGCCTTTCGGGTGTAGAGGCCCTGGGCCAACGCTGATATACAGTGCTTGAGGTGGCGACGGCCGGGTACAGTCTGCCGGCGCATGTGTGTCGACTGCTGGGGCGCGGCGGATGGCGGCACCGCTGCGCCGCTGCGCGCGCAATACGCACCATCCATAATCGTGCTGTCATTGCCGCAGCACCTGTCACAGTACTATATGTAAATCCCGATATCCGCGCGTAGATATCGAAGTAAAGTACTACACATCACACACTATGCTTGCCACGCTTCGCGCGTACATACATATACAGCACAGTCGATTTTGCCCTGAAACGACCGAGCCGGGAATCGATCCGGGGACCTGAATAGGAGACCGCCGCCCGATAGCGACTGCTACATAGCGTACAGACAACCAGGCCTGTATTGAGTGCGGGTTTTGCGCCGGACGAGTGCGGACTGCCAAGTCTGGTGCGTCCGCCCGTGCTCATTCCGCACCGTCTTCTGGTCCTGCTTCCACCTCGCATTTGCTGTAATAGTAGTGGACATTTCCTATTGCCTTTTGGGGTGATTACCTGATCGCCTTTTGCAGCTAGCTCATGTTGACCTGCGCCTACCAGCTTGCAATTATGCCGCGCGTCAGTGGATGAAGGGGTTTCTCCCTGGCGCTCACCGCCTTGCAGTCAGCATGCGCAGCATCGTCGCAACACCAGGCGGGCCCGCGAAGCATCAAGCAACAGTACAACATGCCACTCAGTACGACCGTAGCAGGTGAAACCGATTGTTATATGTTGTGACGACGACACACTCTGGACGCATGGCTGGCAGATATTCCAGGCCGCGCGAAGCTGGAATATCTGTACAGCAGCAAGCGCAGGATCAATAGTAGATACTTCTGTCGTCAGTAGTGCTGCAAGATCGATACCAAACTATGCAACATAGACAGCGCTCTTGCGTTGCCTGCGCATGCACCGTGGTGTCCTCGTACTAGGTTTTCCACCTCCCTGTGTCGATCCCCGCTGACCGCACCGATAGTGAGCCGCGCATGGCACGTGTGCGCCGCGGGAACAGCGCTTCAGCGCTATATGCCCGCGGAGAGTGACCCGAGTGGTGACGATGGTGACAAGAAGGAGACGAGGAACGGCAAAGCTGTCCTGGGTGTTGTCCACAGGCCTCGTAGGTAGGCGGCTCCATGTCGTGTCAGCCACAGTACTGCCTGTTTCAATCAGCCGTTTCCGCCTACAGAGGGGCAGGACACCGGGTATGGAATCGTCAGCAAGTTCGATTACAGCGACTAATTGAGCTGGCACTGATTCTACACCGCAGGACTGCTCTTCATTCTTTACCAAGGTGAGGTAGCCCGGCTTTCGATGTAAACATGAAGGTGCCAGAAGTTGGGGTACCTGGGTGGAGTATGGGCATGTGTGCCTGGTCTGCAGCATCACACCCTTTGACGTTCTGCATGCAGATGTGTTGGGTCATTTGCGCCTATGTGCGAGCACCGCCGCTGATGCTCACTTGCTGACCGGCATTGCTGCTGCCTCAGAGTATAAGTATCTGAATCTCGTGACAAGCAATGAGCAGCAGACAGAGGGAGATGGGCAGCCGCAGAGCGCCAACATGATCATACCCCACTTGCTACAAGAGAGATCAGATGCCAGAGACAGCCGAAAGGCTCGGACCCCGGAGGGCCGGCGCGATCAGAAGTCAAGTCATGTACGAGGACAGCGCTCCCGGCAAGAGAGGCTGAGCTTGCAGCCTAAGCAACCTGATCACATGGACAGTCAGAACGAAAGTACTTGCGGAGGGCACCAGAGCGGGGCGTGACCAAACGGCATTGGACGCGACAAGCGGCGGACTTCAGGATACCATTGGGGACTTGCCCCAGATCCAGGGCGATGACCGTGCAGATGGCAGCGGCAGCGTAGGCGCAGCAGCGGCAACGGGTGGGGATCATGAGGGAGCAAGTGATGATTATGAGGATGAAGGCGAGGGGGGCGATGATGCAGGTATTCGCGGCGCAGTGTCTGTGAAGCCTTCCGCGGGGAAGCGCGTCACAGGCGAGGATTTCCAGCAGGTCGCCGAGCTGCATTTGTCCGATATATTGAAAGGCAAGCTGCGTCACTCTGGTGGAAATCTGCCAGCCGTGTGCGGTAGGGATGTATTTCTGCATGAAGAGGCATGCTGCCGGATGCCGTCTGCTCATGAGCGTGGTCGTTGCTGCTTCCCGAATCGCAGGGCTTCAATTTAACGCCTCCTGGGAACGGCTGGTACTAAATCAACGGCACATGGAGCTCCCTGAGAAAGCTCTCCGCCGCGCTCATGTTGCCACAGAGGACAGCCTTAGGGAGCTGGTCCCAGAGGAGGACCTCACAACGCGATACCCACGGTGGGTGTGCACCCTTTGGTGATGTTACACCCGTTGCAGTGGGGGAATTGTCGTCACCGCCGGTCGATGCAATGTAGGTGTGCCATTGTGGGCAACTCCGGGATCATGCTGCAGCAGCACGCTGGACTGCTGATAGACAAGTACAATGCTGTCATGCGATACAACAATGCTCCGACCCGGGACTTTGAGCAGTAAGTCCCTCCTCTGGTTGGGAGTGCCGTGATTCCCGCTGAGGGCTAGCCTGTGTGGGGTGATTGTCGGATGCTGATGTCCTCACCTGTGCGCCTCCTCAGGTATGTTGGATCCCGCACCACCTTCCGGGCGATAAACAATAAGTGGACCCGCAGCTTCACCCGAGCGCTCGCCAAGGAGGGTAAACACGCCGCGATGAAGCTCATCCCACCGGACTCCAAGCGCGCAACATCTCTGCTTTGCTTTGGGAAGGGAGTGCTCAAGACATTTGTGACGTTGCGCCGGAGCCTCCCCAAGGATCGACGTGTGTATTACATCGCACCGGAGATCACAGGCAACGCCAAGATGGTCTTCATGGCCATGCGGGTGCGCCCTCCCCCCCCCCCCCCCCCCACCCCCGCTGCCGACACGGCATGATGCAGACCACTCGACAGAGCCCTGACCGGGAGTGTTGTTCATACACTTTGTAGGCCCGCATGGAGAGGCATGGCTTCGGTCCGTACAGTGGCGGGCACACCATGCCCTCGGGGTTCGAAGGGCTGTTCTTCATGCTGCAGATCTGCGATGAGCTAGACGTCTATGGCTTTGACCCCCAGACCGATGAAGATGTCAAGTACCACTACTTCGACAACATCAAGGTAGCCCCTCGCTGTCTCGGCAACACATGTGGCGGAGAGAAACGCAGTGTACTAAGGCCCCGATGCGGCGCTGATGTTGTGCCTCGCCCCGCTTGCGCCCCCTGCAGCCGTGGGAGAATGTTCATTCCTTTGGATTCTCGTTCGACTTCCTGCGGATCCTGCACCAAGCTGGCCACATCCGGCTGTGCGCACCTCGATACATTACGGACTCAGGCTGCCCACACGAGGGGACGAAAGTCAACGAGTTTGCGTCCCTGTGGGGACAGGACTGAAAGCGGCGGCGCACAAGGCTATGAGGTGAAGCATGGCATGTACCACTAACACGCCGGGGAAGGGCTTTGGTTGCTTTGGGCATATTAGATTTGTATCGATGCGTATTGTATGTACAGCTTGAACGCCGGCGCGCTGCGAGACGAGCGCATGCGCTCATGGGTCGGCGGAAAGACAGCAATGCACCTACATGTGTGTGCAAATATATGGCCCGGTCAGTACGGCCCAGTAATAAAGAACACATCTTTATGTTTGATTATATGGGATTAATTTAACTTTAATTACATGCGTGTGCAAATATATGTATGGCCTAGCAACATGGCCCAGCAAATACGGCCCAGGAACGCAAGATCAATTTCACAAACAATGGGTAAGTGCATGCTAGCTCAGAAGCTGGGAACGTTTATTCAGGAAGGACTTGGCTTCATGGACGTTGGCTAGCAGCTGTTGTCCTGGGGGGCGTGCTGGGAGGGCGGAGGCCGCGGGCTGATCCCCCCCACCCCCCCTGCGGAGGCCATGTAGCCGTTCACGCCGAGGCTTGGGTTGACAGGGCCGGGAAGGGGCGGCGGGCTTGGTGGGGCCGGTAATCACGGCGCCTGGCAGCGAGTGGCATTGGTACCTGCCAGGGGCTGTGCCCGGGACTGCGGCGGTGTGCAGATGTCGTCGGTCCAGAGCCCGGGCTCGTGGAACACCTTGGGGCGGTCGCGCGCGGGGTTGCCCAGCGCCAGGTGCCACACGTACTCCATGAGGTTCCAGTAGCAGCCCTGCCGTGGGAGGTGTGCGTCCGCGACGGCGCCGCCCGGCAGGCTGGCCGGCTGGGGGCAGGCCGCGACGTAGTCCAGCGCGCGCTGCCAGAAGGCGAGCGGCCGCGCCCGGATGCGCTCGCGCGGCACCATGAACTGGGCGCAGCAGGTGGAGGACAGGCAGGGCGTGGGGTGGCCCAGCTCGGGGAGCGCCGCTGCCAGGGCGTTGCGCAGCACGGCGCCCTTGCCCCATGGCTTGGGCTGGAACATCGAGCACCAGTCCGGCGGGCACTGGCTGCCTGCGGGGCAATCGCAAGGGTGGGTGGGGAGTGTGGGGGGGGGGGGGGGGGGGGGGTTGGTCAGCAGGTTTTTTAAACCCTAAAAACACCAAACTTGACCTACGATGATTTAGGTCCGAATCATCCATGGTAGCCATCTGTTGTTTAGAGAGGGCGCATTCGTTCCTTAATACCAAGTAATGATGCCGATGATGGTGATGGTGTCGTCCGCCAATACAACCCTGTTGACATGGCAGGTGGAATAGTGGACACCACTCTCAGACATGGCTATAGCGCTGGATCGTTGAGCTTGAAAGATGCCTTCTAGTTAAGGCAATCCGATGGCTGCAATGCTGTGCCCCTCCCCCTCTCTCTTTCCCTTGGCTATATTAATGCAGATGGCGTTGAGGCAAGGCTTGCCGCAAAGAGGGGGCGACCTAAAGGCTGGCTAGAGCTCTGGACATGCCATTAGCTGTGACATTGGGCCGCTGTTGTGCGGAAAACGGATAAGCAACAGCATGACAGCAGCCGCGCCTTCTCTGACGCCGGCATCGCTCAGCGTGATGTAGTAGTCGGCACGGCAGCGCGGCGGCATCGCCCCCACCAGTGCCTCTGCCTTGCCCAGCACCTCCACGATGTCCCCGCTCTGGTGCCAGCTGCGCCGGTGGCCATGCACGAAGGCGATATGCTCTGGCAGGTGGTCATAGTACTGCACGATGAAGCGCAGGTAGCGGCCCGCCTCCCGTTCGCCTGCAGCCGAAATGTGGTTGTACGCAACCGCAGCGTCAAACGCCCTCCAGCTGCGGCTGAGCTGCTTCACCCAGGCCACCTCGCCTGCGCGCAAACCGGGCGCAAACGAAGGGGTGAGCAGGCATCACATCCTCAGCTGTGGCGCATTACAGATGGAATGTGGCAGATTTCGCAGCATGCAGCTGGTGTGCGTCATGGCATGGCGCTGTACCAGCCATACTACAAAGGGGCAGGAAGGAGGGGGGGGGGTCACCTGCAGACACCACGACTAGCTTGGCCTTTGCCAGGACGCTGTGGCTGGACGTGATGACATCGACCCACTTCCTGCATGCTGGCCCATCTGCAGAAAAGAATAACGAGTCCTGTGTGAGATAGTCATGGCTGGGCGGGAAAGTGCCGCGAAGCCCGCCGGTTGTATTCGCAAAGTCGACGCACGCACCGTCCTGCACGGTTCGTTCAAGGAAACCGACATACATACTGTTCGATTGGACTCGCGCTGCTCGCCGCAAAGAGGCTCTCACCTTCCGCCACGCAGCTGTAGCTGCGCGGCAACAGTCGGAGCACCTGCCGGTGGAGTCGGGGGAAGGAGTGCGGCAGCGTGTAGCCCACGCAGAGCAGGTGGATGGCCACCAGAACCGGCAGCAGTGCGAAGGCGCATAGCAGCTGCCGGTGGCGGCGTCGCGGCTGAGCTGGCCTGCTGGCACGGCTGCTCCCGGGCGGCGGCAAGAGGGCTGGCGCCGACATTCACGGCGCAGCTGTGCTCCCTCGCGGCAGCCCAGTGCGACGGCTTAAATCTGGACGGCGACCGCGAAATTACTGGCGTTCGTCTGCCGTCGGCAGCGGGCGCTAACGCCGTCCAGGTGGGCGGGACTCGGGCGCGGAGATACGTTAGATAGAGGGGCCTACGATAAAGCTCGTCGGTCGTCGAGTCCACAAGGCACACTTGCTGAGCTGTTGCTGCCATCTGGTGGAAGGTGCGTTGAACTACCACTGCGCAGGCTGCGACAGGCTGCGATGTGAAAACTGCGCGAGCTTGGATCGCGTCGCGTGGTCGGTGCGGCGATGTGATCGCCGTCGGGAGTCGGCTGTCGTCATCACCGTCGTCATCGTGTCGTCATCATCTGGATCCCGCGCGCGCTCGCGCGCTGATGCGGCGCGGTAGATGATGCGCTTGTCCTGCTATTATATTTATTTACTGATATGGCGTTTAATATGAATGATATATATGTTAAGACCCATATGGAAACATGACACATGTGCACATGTGTCGCCACATGTGCACATGTGTCATAGGGGGACACATCTGCACATGTGTCATGTTGCTTTTGACACATGTGCACATGTGTTGCCTCGTGACACATCTGCATATGTGTCAAAATCAAAACGACACATATGCACATGTGCTTGCACATGTACACATGTGTCATTTTTCCCGCTGATCACGACACATGTGCACTTGAGGCATGCATGAACAGTATGGCTCATGTGCATATGTGTGGCCCGACACGTGACACATGTACACATATGTCATTTTCGAGTGACTGTGGGATAAGACACATATGAATATATTTTCATTTTCGTCCGCGGAATTCAAGCGTGGGTTCTAATTTAGAATTATTGAAATATAAATATTCCGGAAGACACAAATTAATTATTTAAGCATGCTGGCCACTCGTTTGATGCCCTTAAAATGTAAATTAAGGAACTACATAGCAACATCAGCCAGCAATATACAAAAGGATGTCGTCAGCATTTAGACAATGGCAAAGTTAGTGTTGGCAGGTGTCATATCATTACATTGCCACGCACTTCAGGACATGGACATGGGTCAGAACTTGGCTAGTGGAAGCACCCTCGTCGTAAACCATTGCCATTGTGACACCAGGAGTTGCATTTCCTGCGTGCTTTGCGGCATGCACATACATTGGTTCTGCACGGACCCTTGCAACTACACCTCAACACACCCTGGCCAGCAAATAGGGATACAGAAGCCGAAGCATTGCGCACATATATCTGTTTCCAGTTGGCTTTCTCTCGCCATTGTTCAAGCACACCCTGCAGCCCGTGTTGCGCTGGGACACTGTCACGCACAGGATCAATATCCCCGTGGCCAAAAGTTGGCCTTATGACCCCAGCCTTGGTCGCAAGCCTGAAATGGCCATGCTCATTCACCTGAAACACCAGTTCAAAGCCATGATATCATTGATATGTCACACACCCAATAAATCAAAACCACAAGCACATAGTACGTAGGCAATGCCATACCAAAAATACATTTACATATACATAGGGCGTGTTACCTCGATGGCGATGCACACCAAGCATTGTGCATCTGGCTTGGAGCGGTCGACGCTTGGAATTGGGATACGGACGCCATCGCCAACCAATGGTGATGGGCTATGACGTGCAGCCACTCTGGTCCGCATTGCTATGGCTTGCTCGGCCTGAACGTCAGCACACCTAGACCTGATGGCTTGGCGCTCTGGCGTGTCTGCGACGTCTGGGTCTAACTGGACAGGCCGCTCTTGTGACTCAGAGCGCACCCAGCTGGACGTCAAACACAAACGCCCGAAGAATGCGCGGCTGAAGGCGCTCGCTACGCTGCCGTCTGCAGCCATCTCCACGGGCACCTCCTCCTGTTTCTACACCCAGCACACCACGTCGGCGACGCCGCAGCACCTCCGCCAGCCGCATCCCGTCCTCCACGTCCACGTTCACGCCCTGCCCGGCACCGACACGGAGCGTCAGGCGTTGCGACGTTGAAGAAGCACATGTTATGGCAAACATCACATTGCCGCGGCGCAAAAGCAGGAGCCAATGCTGTGCCATCAATGGTGCTTACGGATGGGTGGATACATTATTATTTTCTTTTCATTATTTAACATTCTCATACATATGCTACGGGTGCAGACGCGGTATTGATAACACGGAGAATAGGAACCTGCCTTGCGTGCCACGTCAAATCTAGACGTAACAATAGCGGGACTATAGGGAGTGCTCTTATATAGCTTGCATAACTTGAGGTTTACAACAAAATCTTATGGGTGAGTTGGCACCCGTACTTCTAATATCAAATATCATATTTTATGTCGATATGTTTTTACATCAAGTACGACAGAAAAGCTAACAGCCATGATGGCATGCCGTCAAGCCCTTGCGGCAGAGCGTGCACCGCAAAGGCGATGGCGATGCGGACGGCGGCAAGCCCGGGGAAGGGGGCAACCTGGCAGGTGCTACCACCGGAGCAGGTGCACTCTGCGATATCTCCCTGGGTTGCCACGCCGCCGGCCTCCACGTTACCGCCGCCCAGACGCAGCGCCCCCAATGATAGGCCGCCGCTGGCAACCTGCACCTCCACCTGCGCTCACGCCCCAAGCGCAGAGTTAGGCAAGCCGCCGTCGGGTCAAGCACAGCGATGAGACGCAGCAACATGCAGGAAACCCCCCCCCCCCCCCCCCCCAACACACCCAAAAGCCCCAAGCACAGCTGCCTAGGCTCACTGGAGGGACAGTCACATACTCCCAGGCGGATGCACCACAGCCTTGTACGCTTCGCCACTGAGAGCCACGAGGTCGCTTAGTACGCCGCATCCGCTGCGCAAGCTCGGCGCTTGGCCCTGACTGGAACCGCGCACCACGACAAGGATGCGCGCCACCTCTGTCTTCGCGTTCGACCCCCACTCATTGGCGCCTGCGGCCCCGGGGGCCGCCGCTGCTTGCAACGTGTCTCGTCGCTCGTCTGCCTGGTGGTCCAGCTGCTGAGCATCGACAGCAGGGTCAGAGCAGACCAGAAGGGGAGACTGTTGCCAGCTCACAGGAAGGGGGGGCGGGGGGCGGGGGAAGGGGGGGGCGGGGGGGCAGAACGTGCTCATTCTCCGCCTCAGCCGCCGCCACCGCCAGCCATATTGCTTCCTCTTCGGGCGTTAGGCTCGCGCAAGGGCCCGACCCTGATGCGGACGGGGGCACTGGCCTCTTGACCAATACTTGACCCCCGCCACGAGTGAGAAGTTCGAATTTTCTCGCTGTAAGGGCTGCCTTCTTCCTTTCCTGAAACCATAGCAACAGCGTCGAGGAGGGAAGTAAGACCATATCTAAAGCATACCATTGTTCAATTGTGTCAGGGATCATGAGAGATAGAGGAAGGAGACGACGAGAGAGGGCGGCGGGGAGCAGGGGTGGAGATCGGGGGCATCATAGTCCAAGATCGCGCGAGGCAGGAACGCCATGGTCATATAATATGATCGGTTGGTCGGTATAGGGTGGCGAGGGACAGAGGGACTGCTGGGAGAACGACAGAGAGCCCGGGGGCGGGGGGGGGGGGGGGGGGGGGGGGGGGGGGTTTCTAGCCCAGCATCGCAAGGCGAGAGCGCCCTTGGGCAACGTGGAGTAGGGGCGAGTGGCGGACGGCGGCCGCGGCGGCTCCTCGGCGGCGGCGGCGGCGGCGGGGTGGCGTCGGCGGCTTACCTCCGATCCTACGTCAAGGGTGTCGTATATGCGCAAGCACTCCAGAGCTTGTGCGTACTCCGACTCGAATAACAGTGTCATGTTCTTCGCTTTGCTGGCCATATACTCCTGGAGCTTGGCGTTGAAAACCTGCCGATGCAGGTCGACCATGTAGGCAGTGTCCTCAAGAGGCGGCACAGCGTTGGGAGCGGGTGCCCATAGGCCGGCAGCGCCACTGTGCACCGGGCGGCCCCCGTGCTGTGCAGCATTGGCGCCATCCGGAGCGATAGCCGCCGCGGCTGGCTGGCCGTCGAGCATGACGTCCCGCAGTCGAGATCGTCTCGCCGTTTGGGGCCGGCGCTGGAGGGGGGCAAGGGGGCAAGGCGGGCTCGGAGTAAGGGTACTGAGTGCGCGATCCAACCTGTGCACGCGCCATTTTGAACTGGCGGGCGAACCGCCGCCCGCGCGCCCGCCGCCCCCGTCAGGCAGCCACCCCTGAACAACTTCCGCCGGCGGTTTATCGCCCCTCCGCAGGGTCGCTACTTATCTCGTTTTTCACGGATAAGATACGACCCTGTGCATATGCGTAGAAAGCAGTGGACGCGGGTGACCCAATGCACATGTGTATCGATCAATACGGCGCATGTTTACATGTGTCGTCATCAGCCGGAAATATGCCCCATGTGGACATGTGACAACACAAATGCACATGTGTCAACTCCGGAGTTGACACAGGTGTATATGTGTCATCGTACAACAAATGTGCACATGTGTCAAAAAACACAATGACACATGTCCACATGTGTTGACACATGTGCAGATGTGTCCCCCGATGACACATGTGCACATGTGGCAACACATGTGCACATGTGTCACGTTTTCATATGGGTCTTATCATATATATATATATATATATATATATATATATATATATATATATATATATATATATATATATATATATATATATTCATATAATTTGTACTTTATTATTGTATTACAGGAGTTTATTATAAATAATTACATTAGCCAGCTGCAAAATTCAAGAAATCCAAACATAAATCCAGAAGAAAATCCAGCTACGGGCCATCATAGACGGGAACCGCCATGACAGCCACTGACCAGGCATCGCCACCAGCCAGCCGCCGCTCCACGCAGTAGGGACGCTCTCCCCAGCACACAATCCCGGGCCACTTCAATAGCCCTAGGCCGAATGTAATGTGAAGGCGCCGACAGGAAAGGAGCTTCGAAGTAGAAGTCTCGCAGCAAGGAGCGGAAGTGGGGGGGCATAACCCAGAACGGGGCGCCACGGGCGTGCAACAGACGCAGGTCAGCAAACGCCAGATCCGCCGCCAGCTCGGTCGCGTCCCCTTCCGCCAAACGTAGAACGCAGTTTACTGTCAGATGCCCGTATATAATAATTAATCACGGTGCGATTTCGCCTTCCCGGAGCGGTGGGCAAAAGGAAGACCCATGAGAGCACCACTTGCAGAGGTCAAAATTCAGGTACCTCTCGTTGGGCTCCGCGTGCTTGTCTGGACAGAATTGTAGTGCGGCATTCTGAAAGAAGCCCGTCCTCAATGTACGATCTCTTGCAGCTGGCAATCCCCCCAGGTGCGCGTCGTGGAATGCCGCCATCGCATGCCTTGATATGCGCATTGCATATGAAGTGCTTGAGCTGGTGCTATGCATGAAACACGATACCCCGCTGGTCGTAGAAGTCCTCTGCAATGCGCTCCAGTAGCACAAGATCGGCCCCAACGACAACCTTTACCACATAGAGGGCGAAGGGTGTCGTGATGTTGTCAATCTCCATGATTATGAGCAGCCCCATGAAAGTTTAGCAGGATATGCTATGCACTGCTCCATCGTTGGGCATGGAGTAGCGATCGGCATCCGTCCGCCCCGCTCCCCGACGTCGCGATAGGTCTACTTAAGAGTGGACACTGTAGCAGCGACATTGTAATACGGGTAGCGAGCTTACTTTGCATGCACCCTTTTGCCGACACGAACTATACTCACAATTGTCTATCGATATGGCCATATGTAATCCTTATGTGTGCTTTCTATGCTGGCTAAATACATGGCATCGCCGTCGCCACAACACTACGTCACTACCATACTAACGTCACTACCATATATACATACGTCACTACCAGTTTTAGTTTTAGACGGTGATCCAACAATGTTGGAAATCCTGTCACTTGCCTTCAATTAGTCTTGCCGAATGCTTCGGCAATTTGCTTGATGACTATAACGGAGCGTCGCCTACCAAGGCTTTCAGTAACTGGACCGCAGGCTGCCCAAACGGCCGTCGTACTGACATTGTAGTAAGGATTTCACTGGTGCCAATTTTGTTTCGGAGGCGGGAAAACGTCACTACATGTACCATATTGCGACCAGTATTCCTTCATGTAGCGACCATACAGCAACGGCCGTTAGGACGTTTGCGAAAAAGGCCTGCCGCTCGGCGACAGCGGCGGCTGCCGTGCGACTAAACGCCACCGTTGCAGCCTCGGATTGAGCCGGCCTGTTCTTTGCAAGGTTGAAAGATAGGTGATGCCGTCATTGATTTGCTTGAGCGAGGCTGCGGGTGTGGCTGAGGGAGCCCAACACGGGAGGGATGGGCGGCCGCCGGGAGCTGGCGTTCGCAAGATCCCCCACGCGAGTGGTGGCGGGAGGCCGGTACACCATCCCGCATTAGATCCAGATGAGCCGTCCGATGGAGTAGGCGCCCTCTGAAACGCGTTGACCGCCGTCCATTTCGCCCACCGGAAATGTACGTTCCCGCGCGGCAGTCATTTTGGAATGAACACGCTCTTATTCCTTATTGGGTGTCTGAATTACTTCGCCCGGGTTGAGATGAAGGAGGAGGAGTTGAATCTTCCAGCTGCGGCGACTAGAGCCGAGCAGAAAGGCCGGGGAGCGCCGCTGGATGTGGAGTCAGGCGGGGCGGATACTCGAGTAATGGAGTCCCCACGGGCGGCGGTGGCACGCGCCTGGGTTGCCCGCCCCCCAGCCGGCTCCCCGCCCGGAACCGGCGGAAACTCCGCTGCGACCCAGGACAGCCCAGCTCAAAGCGAAGCCACTGCAGACCTAGACGACGAGGGCGATGGCAACTCGGTGGAGGGCGACTCGCCATCCAATAAGGAATAAGGGCTTATTCATCCTTATTCATCCTTATTCATTCCTTATTCATTTAGCGACTACCGGCCGTACGATATGCCATTACGGTAATCGCACGGTCGCGATGAAAAGTTCATAACGCGAAGGCAATAAGCGGCGTAGCACCAGTATAAGCAGCAGCAGGCGCAGCCCGGCGCGCGGCGCGTACTACTGAGTAGTCGCCAGAGAGCCACATCGAGTACGGTACGCGTGCATATCTGGTGTCGCGATAATATTCGAGTTTGATTCGGAATATCTTCGCATGTCATGTGCACCCGGATAGAGAACGTACCGGTACTACATATGACTGACTGTGTAACACGGGCGCAGGGGCTTCGCATGCGCTATTGCGTTGGCTCAACTCAAGCCGCTGCTCGGCCATGGGGCTTCAGAGGTATACTTGCACCACCGTGTGTAGCCAGTACCGTCGCCCACCCTCCAACACCGCGAAGAATCTGGACGCAAGGAAGCGCATCCAGCATATAGCTGCGCGGCACCTGCGCACGGTGCTAGTATTATTCTTCTATAGGCCTTCGTTCGCAGCCCGGGTTTGACGCCGCGGCGCAGGCATCCGTACCTATCGAAGATAGGGGCAGGTGCTTGTCTATCTTGAGGACAACGCATCGCAAGGCAGTCGAAGCGATACACCGAGTAGGGCTGGCCCGCTAGGCGTTCTCCGTGCATTGCAGGCGCCGGCCCTGTGGAGGCAGACGGTGTTTCCCCTCGACGCGCGGTCGGCACACGGTGTGCTGCCTGGCGCGGTGCGAAGGCCCTCCTCGCGGGACCGACTCGGCACACGTTGGAACCCGCACCTCGGCCTTACGTCAGACTCGACTACCCTGCGCACCCACAAAATCAGCAGCAAGAAGCAGCAGCTATGGCGGACACGTCACGACTGCCTCAGCAAAACAGCACGCAGGTGCGAGCAATTCCTTCGGCCAAGCTGTCCGCCCCCATCTGCGCTGTTCACGCGCTTTGTGCCCCAAATGTGTTACCAACAAAGCACTGCATCACCTTGGGCTTTTTTCACCTGGCGCGGTAGGATGAGAAGCTGGAGCTGGAGCTGGTGGACATGGCGGTGCACCTGGGCCTCAAGAGTGTCACCGCATCCAACCAGCTCACGGAGGCCCAGATGTGGATCATCGAGAAGGCGCTGGAGGCGCCGCTGCCCGATGGCTGGACGGTGGGCACCGGCTGCATGCGCGACGCGGTCGCCTGCGTGACCCCCGCTGCACCCGTGTGGATGAGAGGTCGTGGGCGAATGGGGTACTGACGCTGCCCCGTCGTGCATCTGCCCCCGCTGCTCCTGGCGCCGCGAAGGAGCATGAGGACGGGCAGGGGCGCGTGTATTACTACCACACCTCCGCCCAGCAGAGCTCGTGGGACCACCCCATGGACGAGCAGTTTAGGGCCATGATCGCGGGCACGGCGGGGCAGCGTAGCAGTGACAAGTGCGACCAGAGCAAGCTGCAGGTGCGCCTATCGACGGGGCTGCCGCGGGATGGGTGGCGCGTCGACATGCGGCATGCACAGGCGGCCCGGGAGAGGGGGGGAAGGGTTCCGGCGGCGCGGTGCATCACAGAGTGCATTATTGTTGCCGTTGCAGGCCGCGCTGAACAGCGCGCTGAAGCCAACGCCACAGCCGCGGGAGGTGTTCGCGTCGCCGCCTGTGGAGGGGTGCCCGGCGGAGTCTGCGCGCGGGGGCAGGTCCACAGCAGGCCGTGCCCCCGAGCGCCTGCCCCATGGGACGCGCCTGGTGACGGATGCGCGGCAGGAGCAAGCCAGGAGGGCCGCCGCGCACACGCCTGACATCCTCAACCCCATCCTTGTGGCAAAGGCGGTCAGAAAGGTGAAGGACGCGCTGGGCGCGGATGACCTCCGGGCAGGCAAGGTGGTCGAGGTGGCGGAGGCGCTGGAGATCAGCTGCATGCAGGAGCCCGGCTTGCTGTGGATCGCGGAGCAGGGCGTGGACGCGCCGATGCCGGAGGGCTGGGCGATGGCGTCCGCGGGCAAGCTGCCGGTGTACGTGCACGGCGAGTCAGGGACGGTGATCAATGAGCACCCGCTGTTCCCGCAGCTGCGGAAGCTGGCGGCGAAGATGAGGGCGGAGGCGTACGCGGCCATGAAGCAGGGGAAGCACGCGGCGGGTGGCGAAGGCAACAGGTGGCTGAACATAGTCGTCCGACCCCCCCCCCCCCCCCCCCAACAATCGAAACATCCTAGTCTGCTGCTCTTCGCCGCCCAGACTGAGTCGATATGACGACCTGCTTTCTCCAACCGCTATGGGAAACACAACGTGTTATTACAGCTCAAGCTACCGGCCTGCCTCCTGAGTTGGCCAGCCCCTCCTCCTTCCTATGTCGGACACTATAGCGCACCGGGTCACATGGGACTCCCCAGCTGCCGACCTATCACGCCGTGGCCGCCGAGCCCCTGAGCGCTGCCGTCCCCGTGCGGCACAGGCATCCCCGGCGGCGGCGCTTCAGCGACAGCGACGGGCTGGACGAATCGCGCAAGTCGCTGGGCGACACGTTTGAGAGCAGCGGCAACTTTAGCGACACGTGGAGCGACGGGGAGGACGACGACGGCGCGCTGGTGGCGGAGTACCGTGGGAAACTGTGGAGCCGGCAGACGCCGACGTGGGCTGCCCATTTCGTCTGGGCGCTGACATGCCCGCACGGGAGGGGGCACAGTTGGTAAAGGAGGGGGAGGGGGGGCGGGGGGGGGGGGGGGGGGGGGGCGCTTGCATGCTGAGGCTGAGGGTGTGTGCCATTGATGACCATGTGCAGGCAACCAGAAGACATCGAGCGGTCGGCGCGCAAGCCCACCCTGGGCGAGACGTTCGCAAAGGCGGACGGGCTCATCGGCCGTCTCGGCAGCACTCTGCAAGAGGCGTCCAACTCCGCGGCACGGGTGAGGCCGCCACCCGCCCACCTTCGTCGGCCGGTTTCTGACCGCTGCCATTGCTCGAGCGTGCGCTGACCCCGGCGCCCCGCCTCCATCCGCCCCGACCGGCAGCTCACCAAGTCGCTCTCGCTGGATCGGCCCAGCACGGCGCTGCCTGTCGGAGTGTGCAGCCTTGGCACTTTGCCGAAAAGCCGCAGCAAGCTGCTCGAGAGGTGAGGCTTGCCACCGGCGGGGGAACAAGCGCAGCGACCTCCCATGGCATCGCAGCCCCGACTGCGGCCATATCCACCGCCCACTTGGGATAATCGGCCTGCGGCTGCCTGGTAGGGTGGGCCGCGCATGAAGGGCGCTGTACGGTCCAGTTAACCTCGGATGCGCGCCCGGTCTCCAGGGGTACCAGCGCCGTGTCTCGCTCATTCTCAGCGGCTCGGACGTCCACCAGGAGGAGGAGAGAGGAAGTGTACAGGTGACAGCCTCCTCCCCCCCCCTTCTTAAGCTCCAATTGTTCGCCGCTACCCCGGATATATGCATGCTGCGCATTCAAAAGCACCGGCATGCCTGTATGGGTAGTTGAGGTACGCCTCTACCATTTCATAGGGCCCGCGAGTCCTGTGCAAAATAATGGAATGTTTCGCCACATCGCGCCGATGAATCCGTTTTTTTAATTGTGTTGTATTCTGACGTATTTTGACTGAAGGATGGTTGCTTCTTATTTGGGAGTAGGGTGTTGGGGGGGGGGGGGGGGGGGGCAAAACAGTGGTAACTCGGAAACTCAAGTCGTGCGTTGCAGCGTGTATGTTGGTAAGCAGCGCGAACTTTGGAGTTTCGCGGAAAATTGCTCACACAGTGGTGTGATGTGCTCGGTAGAGTGGACTCTGCGATGGAGCAGACCGCTCCGAGCTTCGGCTTTGCTCAATCGGCGACACCCTCGTCATCGGCGCCCGGCACAGAGGGCACGGCCCGACTGCCGTTGAGAGCGTCCAGCGGGACTCTGCCCACCTTTCCGTCGCAGGCGGGCGAGGCGGAAGATGAGGGACGGCGGCCGGTCTTCCTCATGCAGAATTCCCGTGTTTAGAGTGATCCCGCGACGCCCTGTTACGGCTGCGTCGGAGGTGCCGGTTGTGGGCGAGAACGTGCTCTTCCACAGGATGAACATCATTTCTCACAGTAATATAGGCTTTCACGTCATGACGTATACGTGTCCACCAAAATGCGATCCAAGGCACGGGCCAAGGTCCTCCGAAAAACACGAAGTCCGGGACAACGCATCACTTGCAGGGCACGTTTGTTGCCCCCCCCCTACATTTTGGTGAAGCTGTATCAGTTTCTATGAACCTATCCGCCACGAGGAAGTACTGGACACATGGGCATCCCGTGGCCGGCATCTTGACCACAAAACCTACGTCACACAACATCCGAGCAGCACGCCGGATGGGGGCCATCAAGCGGTCGTTATCACATTTGGTCGGAAGCTGTCGCAAGACCCGGCTCCACAAGCCTGCCGACGGTCCAAAATGAAGGCCGCTGGTCGAAGCGCTGCGGCAACGCCACATTGGAAGCTGTTTGATGTACGTCTCTCCACAACATGCGCACACGCGCCAGCCGCCACACCAACGCCCCACTTGACATATCGGTCTTTGGCAGCATCGCGCCACTATCATCACCGCACCTCCAAGTGCCCTCACATGCGGCCTGCTCGCATGCTTGTCCATCCTTGAGTTCCGAAGCTCAACCAGTACGGTGACAGCCAGCATTGACAGCCATCAGCAATAATGGCACCTTTAGTGGTTCCCATATAGGCGGGCATTGCGATCCATAGGTGTATTTTGCGCCTGAACTTCATACCATCCAGCACACGGTCACAAGTCCTCTTGCGCTTTTTCCGCCAATACGTTGCAACACAATCAGAGCTGAGGGGCCGTCAGGGAGAAGGGGCAAAGGCGTGATGTAGGCTGCATTGCCCGGTCTCACTTGCCAAAGCCGAGAATGACGCAGTGGCACGTTTCCGGCGCTGCAGGTGCGTTCGAAATGCACCAGTCTAGCAGCAGGAGGGGGCGGGGCGGGGGGGGGGGGGGGGGGGCAGCATGCCGACGCTGTTGTCTGGTGCCGGTGGGATTGGCAATATCGCCGTGGAATGACTTCCCGCAGATCTCCGGGGGGGGGGGGGGGGGGGGAATCCTCTGTGACGCAACACTGGGAGCAAGCCGCGTCCATGCAGGAGCCCGCAGGGCAGGCCGGCACCAGCAGGCCGGGAGTGCGTCCGTGGTAGTTGGTCTGGGTGCGGGCTGCCCCCTGCCCCGTTGGATCCTGGAGGAGCTGTTGTGACAATCGAGACAACATCCGCCTTAGAAGCACAACGCTTGCCACATCGCAGCGTGATGTCGTATATATACAAGAACTCGTCGTAACCTCAGGCACACATATCGCACCTGTACTCGTGTGAATTACAAAAAGGCCAGTAACAAGTAATTTTTATTACACAAGGGCTTTCACAAAAGCGCACTACAAACAGAACTAACAGCAACTATGAAAGGTTGCCAGCAAAAGAGAGACACAAACCTGAAACCAAGGTCGAGCAGGAGGACAGGGAGCCAAGAACCAAGAAGGAGCTAAGGGAACCACGAAGTCACTTAGCTGCCAGGAACCAAAGGGACCCTGCCCCGCCCCGGGGTAGGCCGTCAGCCGCGGCGAGGACGCTTGCAGCCAATGACTCGGGTCATAGCAACACAAGCCGACGAGCGACGCGACGCGGGCGCAGGAGCACCATCACGTGCCGCACGCGCGGCCGCGACCCCGCCAAGAGCGTTGTCTGCATGTGCCATGTTGATGAGCAAGGAGAAACGGCGGCGCCACGCAGACAAGACCTGGCCAATTTTTTGGCCAGTAACAAGTCACAAGTCCACCGCTAAAAGCAGTACTATAAAGAGATCGACACAGCAAGCCGACTAAAAGCGACCCGCAACCATGTATAGGTACTCGAAGCGTAAAAAGACATTGAAATTGTCTCAGCCCACTGTGCCTGCCTGCCGGCTCTAGTCCGGATGTTCCGCCAGTAGTTTGAAGCCCTAGCCGCCCCGATCTCCGCTACGCTTGGGCAGTCTGGAAGAGCGGTGGAGTGGACGTCAGTGGGCCGATTGCTATATGGCCTGCAGGAAGGGTTGTAATCGAACAACGCCAATGGCCCAACATATATACTGATGTCATATTTGATTTGGTCAAGAGTAATGCACCGCAGTGTCCCGGGTAGAAAAACATCATGGCGACATTCGGCTCTTGAAGTCTGAGGAGAGGCTGTCAAATTTGTGCACAGTGAAGGGGGCCAGAGGCGCGTCGGTGGCAGCACACAGCTGAGCGGGCGATTGGATGATGAATGTATGTCATATAATTAACATGCGACTTGGAGCGGAAACTTCTCGTCGCCATCAGCTACGACTCGTCACCGCAGCATTACAAAGAGATGTCCTCATACCGGTGAGCAGGCTAATCTAGTGGCCCGACGCCTCCAGGGCGCGCAGCTCCGCCGCCATGCGCGCCTTCTCCATCTCGAA
Source organism: Tetraselmis striata (assembly GCA_006384855.1). Taxonomy (NCBI): domain Eukaryota; kingdom Viridiplantae; phylum Chlorophyta; class Chlorodendrophyceae; order Chlorodendrales; family Chlorodendraceae; genus Tetraselmis; species Tetraselmis striata. The sequence goes on from VCJN01003079.1 coordinate 102,580, forward strand.
CTCCTCGTACATCTGCTTCCGCATGCTGGCGAACTCGCCGCTGGCGGTCGTGCTGTTGTCGGCGCTCAGCAGAGGCTGCCCCGGCCCCATCGCGTCCATCGCGCCGAGCGACGGCCCCGGGCTGCTCAGCTCCGGGCTCGGCCCGCCCGGCGCCGACCCCAACGACGCCCGGCCGTACGACGTCCCGGGCGCGCTGCCGCCGCCGGTGCTGTCGACATGGAACGGCCGGGTCTCTGGCGCCTGCTGCAAGCGCGGTGCGGCCCACCCGTCGGCGGCCCTGTGCGCGGCCTCGCCCCAGGCGGTAGCCGGCGGCGGGCCGAGCGGCAGCGGGGCGGCCTGCTGCTGCTGCGGCGGCGGCGGCGACTGCTGGGCGGACCAAGCGCGCTGCGTGGATGGCCCAGACGACGCGTAGCCGTAACCGCTCGTCGGCGGCAAAGCAGCCGACATGGGGCGGCTGCCGCCGCTGCGGACGGCTTCCATGTCCAGCTGCCGCTGCAGCAGGTTGAGCCGGTCGGCGCGCTCGGCGCGCATCGTCTCCGCCGCCCGCTGCTTCTGCCACGCCTGCTCGGCAAACGCCGCCTTCTGCGCCTCCAGTGCCGCTAGCGTCTGCTGCATCTGCGCCTCCGCCGCGCGCTGCGCCTCCGCGATCTGCATTGCCTCCATCATTTCCGCCATCTCGCGGCGCTGCAACTCCGCGCGCTCCGCCTCCATCAGCTGCTCGAGCTCCTGCATGGCCACATCCGTCCCGCGTCAGCGACCCACTAAAAAAATGTGAACCAAAAATCCCAACCGCCGCCAACTCGCAAAAAGATTGGCGCGCACGACATATGCAGGTAGGTAGACATACGTAGGCGGCACGACCTCAACCGCGCCTCGGCTCGAGGATAATATCGTTTGCAGACGAATCGGTCCCGGGCGACGGTGATTTATTTAATACTGAATAATAATAGAGTAATTGAAATGTGAGCCGACAGCGCGCCAGCACGCACCGCGAGTTTCTGCTTCCGGGCCTCCTCGGCCGCCCGCGCCTCGGCGCGCTCGATGCTCTCCTGGTGCGTGTCCAGCGCCGCCTTCTTCTGCTGCAGCGCCTCCCATAGATCGTTCATGTCGGCGTCGAACTTGTCCGTCGCCTGCTTCTCACGCAGCATCTCGCGCCGCTCTTCGTCCAGGTGCTTCTCCACCAGCCGGCGCTCCTCCGCCACGCGCTGCTTCGCCTTGGCCATCGCGTCCTTATCGATGGAGGACATCGCCTGCCGCAGCTCCTCCTCCGCCTCGTGAAGCTCGATGTCCATCTGGGCTTTCTCCTGCGCCGCGCCACGCCCCACATTGCCAGGATCAGTACCCTGGCGTGTTGACGGCGAGCCGAGCAGTGTATTCGTCGCTTCCTAGAATTGAGTGTCGAGTATCATACGATAGTATATACAATCCTGATAATATATAAAGCCCGGGTACGTACTAATCGCTTGGTTGGGGGGGCAGGGGGGGGGGGGGGGGGGGTCGTCGAGTTTATGAAGAGATGTCGATGGGGAAAAGCAAGCCGGGTCTACTTACGTGCATCGTCTGCTCCTCGAACCGGGCCCACTCCTGCGCCAGGCGCTCGTGCTCCTCGTTGGCGAGCTCCGCCACGCGGGCCATAGACTCTTCCAGCGCCTTTGCGCCCTCCATGTGCACGCGCTCCTCGAACTTGACAAACTCCTGCTCCAGCAGCTCCAGCTCCAGGTTCATGTCCTCCTCCACCACGCCGCGGTCCTCCTGCACGCGCGAGCCCTCCATTTCCAGCACGTTGCGGTTGCGCTTCACCGCCAGCTCCGCCTGCTTCAGGCCTGTGCGTGCTTCCTCCAGCAGCTCCTCCGCGCGGCGGCGCTCCTTGCTCCGCTCCCGCACGACGCCCTGCTCCGCCACGACGGCCTCCGCCAGCTCGGCCACCACCCCCTTGGCCACCGCCAGCCGCTCCTCCGCGCCGGCGCGCTGCTCCTTGCGCGCCTCCTCCGACTTGTGCAGCTTGTCCACAACCTCTCGAGTTCCCTCCTCCAGCTCCTGGCGCCTGCACACCATGAAGACGCAGAGGGGACAGCAACGTCGACAATTGTCAGCGCTGCCGCCGATACAAAACCCCAATCTCTCGTGTAGTCGTAGTGATGAAAGCGAACGACCGACGACTGCATACAGTCGCACACCCTGCTGCTCCGCCGAATGGTCGAGGTGTATGTATATTGTGAAGGTCGGTCGTTGACCGGACTAACAGGACACGACTCGGAAAATCCTATAAACTAATCTACGACTTCGCGACGACGAGAAGCCAAACACCGCAAATGTAGGGCAGGCGGCTGCCGACTTAAAACGGCCAAATTAGTGGGGAGAGGGTCGCCGGGTATTAGTAAATTAGTGGGTAAGGTAGCTCGGCTTTGGCGCACCGCTGCTCGAGCGCCGCCGCCTCCGCCGCCACGCGCTCCCGGTCGCTCGCCTTGGCCGCCTCGATCTGGCGCGCCACCGCCTCCTCCTGTGCCGCGTTCTCCTCCAGCAGCTCGCGCGCCTGCTTGCGCAGCTGCGCCGCAAACGCCGCCTGCTTCTCCTTCTCCCCCTGCAGCCACAAAGCGAAGGAGCGACCGCGTCAGGGTGCCAACAGAGCGTAGTGGATGATCGGGTCGACGGCAAACACAACGTTCTCGGTCCCCGAGTACACGACCAGCGACACGAAAGCTGCGCATTCGACAACATGCGACTACGCGTCGGGCTCGCTCATGATATTAAATAAACTTGTATCCTTTGCCCCTCCGCTAAAGATGTGAAACGTTGATATGTCACGTTATACTGCACACACTGCGCAGATACTCCCGACTGGATGCTTCAATCGAGGTCAATATGATTTCGACCCCAAAACCGGATTAACTAAATATTGGATCAAACAACATTGGAAAAGCTGTGAGCAATTTCATTGGTAGGGATATTCTACAGAAATTGTTGCAATTAAGCGTGGTATTGCTATAATATGGACCGGCGCCGCCGCCGCGCACCTTGATGGCCGACTCCATGTCCGCCACCGCGGCGTCGAGGTCCGCCATGGCGCGGTCGATCACCGCGCGCGCCTCCTCGCGCTCCGACGCGCGGCCCGCCACCTCCGCCTCCTTGGCCGCCAGCTCGCCCTGCACCTCCGCGCGCCCCTTCGCAAAGCGCCCCTCCACCGCCGACACCTGCGCACGACGAGCCAGGCCAGTCGGCGCAGCGTCAGATTCGGTAAACAATAAGACTTAAAACAAGCAAAACCCGGTCACTGCCATGCAATGAAAATCACGTCGTCAGGCAAAGGGCGGAGACGCCCATCCGGTTGAGTGCACACACGCGTCATCAGTAGAGCCCCGCCGCACCTGCTCCTCCTGCTTGGCCACCTTGGCGCTCAGCTTGGCGGCCTCCGCCTCCACCAGCTCCGCGTCCTTCTTCCTCTCGGCGCTCACCTGGCAGCGCAGCGGGGCGCAGGGTCGGGCGGTGAATGAGGGAGAGCAGATCGCACCAGCATGGAACGAGCAAGAGAGAAAAGCCGGAGCCGGGAGAGTGCCGCAAGCACCACCCCCCCCCCCCCCCCCTCTGAGTAAACGTCATCAGCGACGCCCACAGTGTATGCCTACATGGAGTGGGGGCACAGGGGGGGGGGGGGGGAGGGGGGTACCTTGGCGTGCTCTGTGTTCACCTCCTCCTTCAGCACCATAAACTCGCCGGTGATCTTCTGCACCCGTGGGACCTCCACCGCATCCCTGCGTGCGCCAAGGGAAAGGTGGGCAACGAGCAGGCCCGGGGGGAGGGGGGGGGGGGGAGTTGATCAGGCACGCAATATGGATGGCGGATGTGTTAACTGCTGAGGATACACATAATGGGGATGAGGACAACACTATCCATGCATTACAGGATTGGCAACACAGGAGTAAATGGATGGCAATTACTATAATGACAAGGAATAATTAGGATTCGAATCAGATTGCTATCACCATATATGACTATCGTTAGTGTACTGTTTACAATGTCATTAATATTATATATTGCGATATCATTATCATACCCGTTAGCATGTATAAGTACCCGTGGCATGTGCTTTAGTTGGTAGTACACAAGAGAGACAGAGAGGGAAGTGGAGGGAGAGGGGGAGGGAGGGTGGCGCACCGCTCCATGCACTTTTTCTGCACTGCGCGCAGGCGCTCCGAGGCGCGTGCCTCCATCTTGGACTGCAGCGCCTCCTCCAGCGCAGCCACCTCGGCCCAGCGCCCGGCGTCGCGCTGCGCGAGCGCGTCGCCCGCCTTGCCGAGGGCGTCCTCCACGCCGGCCCACTGCGCGCGCATGCGCTCCTCGCCCGCCGCGATGTCCGCCTGCGCGCGGTCCGCCAGCTCCGCCAGGCGGGCGGCCTCCGCCTCCACGGCGCCCACATGGCTCCGCAGCGATGCCGCCGTCGACAGCAGCGCCGCCTCTCGCGCCGCCAGCTCCGCGTGCTGCGGCGTGGAGCACAGGCTCGCCTCCAGCGACTCGCCGTACTCCGCCAGCGACGCCTCCATCGCCGCCACCAGCTGCTTGGGCCCGTCCGTCTCGCGCGCCAGCAGCGCCTCCTCGTCGTCCGCCAGCTTGGCGCACTCCGCGCTGAAGGCCATCTGCGGATTGACAAGGGAGGGGGGGGGGGGGGCATCAGGACGCCCGCACACCCGCACACCCGGGGAGTTGAGCAGCGCAGGGCTTGTCTGCCCCCCAGGCCATCTCTGCCTCATCCTCACATCTCCAGAGAGGGAGGACGGGAACTCCATGGGCGCAGCAACTGCACACTCTCTGTTGAAGACAAGGGTGCTGATGACATCGCTTGGGTAGCAAGGAGATGTCTGTCAGCCACTTTGGCTTCAACAGCCGGCAGATAGGAGCGTAGGTAGAAGGCTCTCGCGGCCGACAATCCGATCAGCTGGAACCAAGAGGCCAACAGCCAGAACGGTACTTATCAACACACCGAGAGATGGGCCACGGCGGTGTCCACACGCAGCTCGATCGCGATGAATCGAGGTACAATGATGCTCCTGCTAATGATCCGTTTTCGTTTCGTAAACTGTCTATTAAAACGCTGTGGATGTAGGGGCCCTGGGAGCCCTTAAACACAGGAGGTGGCCCCCGGGGCATCACCAACAGCCGGCGGGGCGATGATGAAACTGTTTGGCTTCTTAAATGTACATATTAATACCGATGTTGCATTTATGGGTTACAGGCAACAAACTCACTAAAACCCTATAACCCTACAGAACCCTAAAACCAACAGCAGTCTTAGTGATGATGAAAATTTGCCTTTCCTAATGTACACAATCCTTATTCATACCAGAAGTACTCTTGTTTAAAATACCGATGTTGACTTCATTGGTTATATGTCTGAACCCCTCAAAACCCTACAGCCCTAATAAACCAAAACAAATCAGTATAAATGACGGCGTACTGGTACCTGTGCGTCCGTGCGGTTGTCCGTCATGCGCTGGTCCTCGCTGCGCAGCGCGGTGAGCGTTGCCGCAGCCCGCGCGCGGGCGCCCTCCATGCGGTGCGCCGCGGCGTCCAGCCAGGCATTGCTCCCCGTGGCCGCCTCCTGCAGCGCCGCGGCAGCCGCCGCCGCCGCTGCAGCGTGCTCGCTCTGCATCGCCGCCATCGCCGCCTCGCGCTGAGCCTGTGGCGGTCGGAACGGGACGGGCAGACGGACGTGGGAAGGGGAGGTGTTGAGGGCGCGGCGGTAGGTCGTAAGGAGCATACCCTAAGGAGCATGCCCCCCCCCCCTAATGGAGGGGGGGGGGGGGGGATGGTTGGAAAATGAATGCGGTTGGATAAGCGCACAAAAGCCACCCTTAATTCGCCTCGCGCTTGCTGCATCAACGGGGTGAGGCAGTACTGGCGAGCAGCATAAGGTGGGGGGGGGGGGGGTGTCCATGAGTGCGCCAACATGTGAGTTGGGTCGGTGGACAGACAGGACAAGGGCCGAATGGGGCCTATACCCTGGCAGGGACAAGGAGGATGGGACGCGGCTGAGCACATATTATTGGAAACAGGGCAGTGAGCTTTAGGCCGTGTGAAATCACAGCTGGGCACCTCATCCCGCCAGGTTGCCGGAGAGAAATGAAGAGGGTATGGGCCGAGGAAGCGGGTTCGGTGTTTTTGTTGGGAGGGGGGGGGGTAACCTGCATCTCTCGCAGGCAGGCGGCCGCCACGGCCTCGTGCGCCTTGAGGTCCGCCTGCGCGCGCTTCACGAGCGCCGCCTCCCGCGCCGCCTCCGCGGCGTCGCGCCTCCCCTCCTCCCGCAGGCCCGCCTGCTCGTCGCGCAGCTCCGCCAGCGGCAGCTCCAGCTCCACCGGCACCAGCCCCAGCTCCACCGTGAGCACCTCCGCCTTGTGAAGCAGCGCCTCCACCGCCGAGCCGCCCTCCGCGGGCGACTCCGCCGCGGCCTTGTCGCGCTTGTCCGCCAGGCTGCACCCGTGCTTGGCCGTCTCCGCGGCCAATCGCGCAATCTCCTGCTCCAGGTCCTGGTGGATTGGGGGGGGGGGAACGGCACGGTCAATCTCTCAGCACCCCTCCCCCCTCCCTTTCTCCCTACCCCCCCTTCTCGTCAACAGCTACATGAACTCTATCTACAGTAGATGTAAAACATGGGCTTTAGTCCCCATAGAGTGCCTATGCTGGGCATGCTCCCCCCCTTCCAGCGGACACCGGCAGCGCAACATCGCGCTGGCGGGCGCTGGTGGCGGCCAAACAGCGGACCCGTCCCGTGCGCACCGGGGGCTGGTGCTGTCAGCATGGCATGATGGCCGCCCTGGTAAGCACGCCGCACCGCAGGACAGTCGCGGGTGCCCCACCCGAAAGGGCCCAGGATACCCTTGTTTATCCACTATTCATATCGTTGCGCCCATTTACCACTCATCTTAACGCACACCCCCACACGCGCGCTTCATGGATGCTCACATTACTGCCGCCTGTGATGCCATCTTATATTGGCATGCCACCAGGGCGGCGATTGCTGTGTTATTAGCGACAGAAAACATCCCCGGCCAGAGGCCCCCTGCCGGTGCCGACACATTGGTGTTATTCTGGCAGAGCGCATTCAAGCCCGTTCACGCAGGCGGGCGCAGCGCCCGGGCTGCCCGCCACAAACACATCCATCCACCCCCCACCCGCGGCCGCACCTGCATCTTTTCCCGCCGACCCTCGGCCGCCTTGGCGCGCGAGGCCTCGTTCAGCGCCGCGCCCTCCTGCAGCTTGGCCAGCTCCGCGCGCTTCACGGCCGCCGCCTCCTCGTACCGCGCGCGCTCCTGCCGGCCCACCTCCGCCAGCTGCGTGTCCGCCTCCAGCAGCTCCGCCTGCAGGGCCGCCGACTCTTGCTGCATCGCCGCCTCCTGGGCCGCCATCAGCTGCAAACACGAGAGGGGTCGCGGGGAGCGGGAGGGGGGGGGGGATTCAGCCGCATGCAAGCAATGGACAGCGTGTGATTATCCTCTATGTAACACCAAGCAGCTTCGAGCGGAAAAATCAACTGTTGCAATTGCCGCGACACGTCGTCTGCAGAACAGCGTGCTCTGGGAGGCACCGCCGCCATTCACCGAGCTGGCTGGTGAATTGCGTCAGAGGGGGTGCGCTCGTCCAGCAGGTTGGCCGCCGGTCACGGGATCCTGTCACAAATTCACGAGTGTCTGGCGAGCAGGGCGGGTGTGGGGCAGTGACGCGATGAGGTGGTGGGTGTCTGTGTTTGCTGTGTGTTGGGGGAGGAGGGGGGCAGCATGCACCTGCTGCCTGCGAGTGCGCTCGCCCTCGACCTCCTGGGCCTGCAGCTCCAGCGTCCTCTCGATACTGGTCGCGACGCGGCGGACCTTCTCGAGCTGCTGCATCTGTTGGCGCCGCAGACACACACCGCGGCGTCAGTGCGTTCCGCAGGCAGAAGGCAGGGGGGGGGGGGGGGGGGCAGGAGGTCTAGTGGCGGGGGTAAGGGGGGGGGGGGGGGGGGGCAGGAGGTCTAGTGGCGGGGGTAAGGGGGGAGGGGGGGGGGGCGGAGGCCCCACCTGGCGCAGCGCCTCGCCCTGCTCGCCCTGCCGCCGCGCCTCCAGCGCCGCATGCCGCTCCTCGAGGCTGCTCCGCTCCAGCGCAAGCGCCTTGCGCAGCTTCTCGCGGTTGGGGCCCAGCTCCGCCTGGAGCTCCTCCCGCCGCGCCGCCACGGCTTTCTTGTTCTCCTCGGCCAGCGCCTCCCGTGCGGCAGACGCCGCCGTCACGTTGGCCTCCAGCTTGTGCACCTCCTTCTCCATCACCGGGATTCTGGCCTGTTGACACAGTCATGCCGATGACGCCAATTTCCGCAAGTATAAGCCCAAGTTGAAGGCATTACAGTCAAGGCAACCGGGCTGCGTGGAAAGCCACTGCCCGAAGACCGCTGTGATGGGCGACAGCAACGAAAGCGACAAAGGCTGCAAGCATCCCGGGGGGGGGGGGGGGGGGGGGCGCGCCTTCATTGCCTCCAGCCCTGCGGCCCCGTTGGACTGCTCGCGCATGCGCTCCGCCTTCTCCTTGTCAAGCTCCGCCTGCGCTGCCTGCAGCACCTCGCGCATAGCGGCGGCTTCCGTCTCCACCTTCTTGCGGTCCGCGGCGCATTGCGCCTCCACCTGCGCCCCATCCAACACGCCAACGAATCATCCGCCCGATTCCCGCCTCGGCCTTGTCCGCCTGGGAGCTGAGCCAAAAAGACGCGGCCACGTTGGCGCAGGGGCGCTTACCGCGGCAGCGCGCTTCTGGACTGCGGTCACGTCCGCCTCAAAGCCAGCCGACGCGGCCGCGAGCGCCTCCACCATCTCTGCCTCCAGCGCCGCACGGTGCACCGTCAGCCGGCGCTCCGCCTCGTCAAGCTCCGCCTGCTTGATGCCCAGGCGCTCCGCCGCCGCGGCGTCCCGGTCGGAACGCTGCGCCTCCCGCAGCGCCACCTCGCCCTGTGGCATCCAGAGGCGGGGGGGGGGGGGGGGGGGGGGGGGAGGTACTTCAGGCTGAGAAACACAGGATCCCGGCAGCTTTGTGTTCCCGCGACTGTCGTCAGAAAAAATGCAGCTGGGCACCAGGCATCACACTCCACGTGCGCTGCCATAATTATATCGACTGCTGTGCAGTGGGAGGGACAGCCGGGAGGAGCACCTTGACGCCCTCCAGCGCCGTCTCCCACTTTTCCCGCTGCGGGCGCAGCTGCTCCCGCAGCGCCGCCACCTCCCGGGTGCGCTGCTCCTCGTGCGCCTCCAGCATGCTGGCCAGCTTGGCGCGCACCGCTGCCAGCTCCGCCTCGTCGTCCTTGTCCGCACCACGCAGCTTGGCCTTCTCGGCGTTGGTCGCCTCGCGCTTGGCCTACCGGGCAGCCATGCCCAGTCAATGTCAGAGCAACGCATTTGACGCTGTTCTGCAGGAGCACAAACCCATATCAGGTCGCCTGATTGGTTGTGGGAGGCCCTCTCACGTCAACTTTCTTCGCCATCTTGTCCCTCTCCTCCGCCATTGCCGCCAGCCGGGCCTCTCCCTCTGACGCCGCCTCGTCGGCGCGCGCATTGAGCTCGTCGCGGGTCGCGGAGCGCTGCTCCTTGCTCCTGTGCAGGTCGCTGCCGAGCCTCTTCACGTGCTCCCGGGCACTGACGGCGGCGGCCTCGTGCTCAGCCTTCATCTCCGCCAGGGAGTGCTCCGTGTCTGCCTTGAGCCGCTCCAGGTGCTTGCGGTCCGCAGCCGCCTCGCTGTCCAGCTCCGTTATCTGCAGGCCCAAGGGTGGGGATCGCTGCCGTCAGCCGCCGCGCTGCTCTGCCTGCATGCCACCCTACACGATCAAACACCGCAACCCAATCCCGCTGTACCCTCAACCGCCATTTATTCGCTGCACTACCGCGGCACAGCCAAATTCAGCGGGCAGAAGGACCAAGACCAACACGGAACTGGGCTATTGATCGGTACTGCATGTACATAGAAGACTACCCGGCTATCCCGCGCCGCCATGCATGTGAGACCTTGTGTCCGCCCTGAATGAGCCCACCGCCTTTGCCATATCACAGAGTTCCGGAGGCGCCGCACCGTGCGCGCCAGGGCCACCTCCTCCTCCGCCAGCGCCCGCTTGGCGTCTGCCTGCGCGGCCAGCACGCCGTCCAGCTTGGCCTGCGCAGCCGACGCATCGGCGCTCGCTGCTTCGAGCTCACTCCCGCGGCGGGCCATCAGCTGCTCCGCCTTCTGCACGCCGTACATCGCGTCGACCTGGCGCTCCTCAATCTCCTTCAGCCCCTGGAGCCAGTCGCCCTGGGTCTGCTCCATGTTGGCCATCAGCTCCACCTTCTTGCTGTCCATAAACACCCGGCGTTCCGACACCTGCGCCAGCCGGTGCCAGCCACAACGCAAACGTCCATCAGCCCGCAATGGCATCGCGAGGCCACAGTCAACACTGCAAGCATGCGCGCGCATAACCGGGTGGCTCAGAATCAGTCGCAAGGCGAAAGAGCTTTTTGCGCGCCCACGGCATTGGCAATATGGGTGCGCACCATCTGATCAATCCTGGAGTCGCTCTCCTTGCGGAGTCGCTTCTGCTCATCGCTCATGTGGTCCTCCACCTTCTTCATGGCGCTGTCGATGCGGATGCGCTCCAGCTTGGCGGCGTCTTCGTTGGCGCGGCGCTGATGGTCGATCCGGGCCTTCTCGTTCTGCAAGGAAACAGAGGTCACTCAGTGCCAATGAGACCAGAGGAGGGGGCAGGGCACTCCGCATCGCTGCGATGGCTTGCTCTCTGTCTCTGGCCAGGCCCGGCACCGAAAAGATGTTGGTGGCGCGCTTCTTGGCAAGCGCCGTCCGCTCGAGGTCAGCCTGCTCCGCGACAGAATGGCGCCGGGCAAGGTCATCCGCCTCTGTTTTGCGGTGCAGTGCGCTGGTACGAGAAGCATCCGCCAGGTGCTTCTGCTGCGCCGCGCTTGCGGCTGCACGGCGCTCGATGGCGTCGATTGCAATGCCGACACCCTCCACGCTCCGCTTGGCGTTGAGGTGCCACTGGCGCTGCTCCACCTCCACCTGCATTGTATGAATCGGCACTGGCCGGACTCAGCCAGGAGGGTAGCGAAGGTGCATCTACATACAGGAGACAAGATGTTGACCCCGAATTGGATGCTCTACTAGGGAATCGCGTTCCCGCTTCTAATGAGCAGAGAATAACTGCAGCAGGCTCCTGCACGTACTTCAGCGCGCTTGCATAGGTGGCAACGAATGGGCGTGTATCACTCACAAGACGCTATAGATGGAGATACTCTCGAGTAGCAGGCAACGCATTTGATCTTTGATTTGAGCAGGAGGATGCTGCAGACGCAAACAGTGAAGGGGGGGTGTTCCCCACGGGAGTGTTACCTTGATGGTAGCCGCATGGCCTACCACCACTGAGCCTGGCGGGTGCTCTGAGGGCTGGTTGAGCAGCTCCAACAAGTCCTGGCTGTGGTTGCGGTACTCGCTCTGAATGGTCGACCTGCCGGGGGGAGGGGGGGGGGGGGGGGTGACCAAAACGTCAAACTTCTGAGCAATCAACCGCCTCCCGAAGCAGGAGCAGAGCGCTCTCCTGCAGCTAGCAGGCAAAAGAGCGCCAGCTGCGACAGTGCTTCATCTGGTGGCTGGGTGAGAGGTGAGGAGGCTCTCACTTGGGCGTCTGCTTCAGCCACTCGCCGTCGTCAAACATGCCGATGTCGCTGGCGTTGCTGCCGAGGTCGCCCGGGGGCGCAGTGCCGGGCACGGAGTCGCCCGACAGCGCGCTCATGGGGCGCATGCCAGGTGGTGGCCGCGTCTCGCCCAGGCCGAAGCCCGGGTTGGTGTCCTGCAACGTGTTGGCCCCAAAGGTCTGCAGCGTCATGCACTCCACCGCTCAGTGCCATTGCGCCAAGCCAGAGGCATGCGCGCACCCACGTGTTTTTTATGGGTAACCATCAGCCTGGGATGCCGCAGTTATGAGACATCCATAGGGATCCAACCGTGAAGGCTGCCACAGGGAGAAAGCCGCAAATACCCAATTCCAGATTTGCGCAGCGAGGAAGAAAGGTCTCAAATGCTCTTGGAGCCAAAGGAGGCTAAAGGTCAGGGATGAACCCCCGTTGGGTGACTGTGTACTTGCACTATTTTCAATGGAAGAGGCTGCACTCGTTCACTCGATCTATAATGCGAGGCTCTTTACGCTCATGACTCTACTGAAGGCGACTATTGATGCATACGTATATCCGGGGTACATGTATCTGTCATATATCATATATGTGTGCACCTTGTCATTGGGCCAAGTCCCTATTATATTCAGAGAGGAGGGGGGGGGGGGGGGGGGGGGGGCAATTCTCACCTGGGGCGCCAGGTGGGAGCGCTTCCCCTGCTCCGTCCCGGGTCTCGACTGGTTGAGCAGATCTTCGTACTCATCGGCAGTGCCGTCAAAGTCCGTCTCCCCCTACGGAGCGGCAATGGACAGCACCGTGTGCGTCAGACAGGTGGCCGTGCTGCCTCCTCACTCTGCCATAGGCGGCTCATGCGCGCCGCTAATGGGGGGCACCGGCTGTGGGTGCTATCGCTGGGAGTGCCAGCCGGGACGCCAAGGGACAACAAGGAAGAGCGAGGGAAAGAGGCACAGCTGCCACTGCATGTCAGACGTATGCCGAGCCCCCCCGTCCTCCCCCCCCCGAAACACACAGGCATGCGCCCCCAATGTCCCCGCAATCTGTGCCTCTCCTAGAAAGATGGGTGCCCTCATCCGACTTCCACGCCAGAGACCACCAGTCGCCCTACCCACAGCGCCCCTCAAGTGCAATACCCCTTTTGCAGGTCAGCAAAGCAGAATGAGGGCTGCTTGCTAACCACCCCCCCCCCCCTCCCCTCTCACGATCAGGCCCGGGATGTGATCCCACACCACCAGCCCCCCACCATCACCAACACCACCACCACCACCCACAACGCCGTGCCCGCTCACTGCGCTTACCTTTTCCCGCAGCATTCGCGCTGCGGCCACGCCCGCCGCGCCGCTGCCGCCAGAGGAGGGGCGCCGCTGCCCGTTGCGCTGCCACGTGCTCCCAGGGGGCTCCGCCACCGCACGCTGCACGTACTCCTCCTCGCGCAGGCCGCTCTCCAAAACGGGGACGCCAGTGGGGGTGCCGCTGGCGCGCGCAAGGTAGCCCTTGTCGCGGCGGGGATCGCGCCCGACGGTGCCCACAGGCACGGATCCCGGGCGGGCGGCGCCGCCGCGGCCGTTTGCAGGAACGATGGCGGAGGAGGCGCGGGTGCCCTGGTGCGAGGCGGGGCGGTCGTGCGGGTAGGGGTTGGCCACACGGCCCGGCCCGGGCGCCACTTGCCGTGCCGGGGGCTGCACCAGGGGTGCACTGGGCGGCCGCCCCGCCGCTGCTCCTGGGCCGGCAGGCCTTGCTTTCTCATACTTCTGCGGGGTGCTGGCGCTGCTAGCCGGCGGCACGGCGGCGGCGCCCCGGTTGGCCTTGGCCACCTCTATCTCGGAGGGGGCCGCTGCCTGGCCAGTCTCAGCCAGCCTGTACAGATCCGGCTGCCGCTGGGGCACCGGCAGTGGCATGCCCTGCGCGCCCTGCTGCTCCCCGCCCGCCGAATCCGCACTCGGTTTGGTGTTCCCGTTCCCCATCACGCGTCTGCACGCAGCTCAGCGCCAACTAGTGCTCCCGCACAGCCCCGCCAACACGCGCCACGCTCCGTCCCTCCGCGAGTCGCTGCAAGCCTGCCTCCCTGCACCAGCGTACCGCTGGGCGCTATAGTGCGGGCTGTTCCACCTGCTAAGCAAAGCAGAGAAAGACGGTGAGCCCCGGGGTGACTGACACCCGCCACCCCGATAGCTCCATTGCTAGCACTCCTAAACCTCCACGCCCGAGACCACTGCCTGGAGCTCGCCCTTGCTGGTCGACCCAGACAGGCAATCTCTTTCCTGTCACAGCATGATCGGGTGCGCCTATTTTCGCAGGACTGCAAGCTGGGCACGAGATGGGCTGCGAGGTGGTGATGGTTTGGAGGGGGCGGGACTATGCCGGGCCTGCCGAGGGACAATGCCGCCTGAGAGATAGCACCACCCGGGAATGGCAGCGAGATGCGCTATGCCTACAGGATGGGCGGACATTCAGCAGCTCGGCGCTGGCGCTTTTGTGCGGCAGACCGAGTCGGCTTATGTCGCGCGGTATCGGAACGCGCCGCCCTGAGCGGCTGAATGCGCTGCCCCTCCCTTGCCCTAAACGGGGCTACCTTGCCTGCCCGCTGCCGGTCACCCGGCTCCGCAATGCCGGTGTCCAGCGGATCACGCGGGAGCCGTGACCGGCACCGCAGCCAGGCCGGCAGGGCAAGTGCGAGCAGAGCGCTCGAAGGGAGAGCGCCCAGAAGGGTTTCCTCAACGATTCAACCGCCGGTGGCCTCAGCTTGCCGCACCTACGACGTCGCCTCCTTACCACCCACAGCACTGAGGGGCTGCGAGGATGCCGTGCAGCTGAAGATCCACGGCGGCTGGAGCGGCTGCTCCAAGCGGACCCGAGTGGCTCTGTGCAGACGGGTGGCGCAGAATACTATGTCGAATACCGCGTCATCGCGGATGTCTCGCGGCATGTGCGCGTGGGGTGGCGGTCCGCGGCCCGACGGGCGGTTGGAACAAGCAGCGCCCGGCACGCGGGTGATACAGCGACGTATCTCCGGACATGTGGCGACTACCCATGTAGATATACCCGCAGGCGTAGTACATATACGAATACTCGTATATATGATGATGCATGCATGCATGCACAGAAGAAACAAGGCGCACGAAGCGCGCGCGAAAAACTTCGTGCCGCCGCGCCCACAGGTCGCGTACCATATATGGTCAGATGTACACATCTAGAGGTTTGCAGTACTTACGCGTTGTAATACTACGCGTACACCAGCGGCGGTGACGCGTAGGGAGGGACCAGGGGCGTCGCGGCCCGACTCCTACACCTGCTAGGGCCACCCCAGAGCGTCGGCACTCTGCTTTGCGCTCGCCTTCCGGCTTTGTGCAGCAGTCTCGACTCTCTTAGGCGAGCAAGGTGTCAACTTACCGACACCAATGCTCGCTCGATCTAGATCGTCTCGCAACGTGTCGCCAACCCCACCGACTATTGTCGACACCATGCCCCCCAAAGCGGAGAATCAGCAAGAACATCCGAACCGTGACGCGCCGCAGAGGGCGGCCGGCCACGCCGCCGGCGGAGTTTCTACGGCAGCCCAAGTGGAGGAGCGCCTTCATGAGTTCGCCCAAGCTACAAAGCACAGGCCGGCCGGTAAGCTCGAGGTCGCTAACGCGGCCTTACTTACTAGCCCGACTCGCCCCTATCCTTACAGATAAGACTACCGGTTCCGCACATCCCGTCAGACAATCCCGCGCCACATTCGTCTGGTGGCGAGGGTAGTAGAGAGAAGGCCGCCGGACTACGGAGCTGCAACAAGACGCACCCAACACCGAGCTCGAGTTCGTCGACTTCGGCTACTACGGACGTATCATCACCCCGGCCCGGTCTCGAACGCCCCCCGAGCGACGTGACCGAGCCTCGTCTGTGGACCTTCACCGACGACACAGCTCGCTCCCCAAGCGAGAAAAGTTCAAAGCGGCGTGCGACGAGTACCTACACATCGGGTGCTATGCCTTCTTCAATAGCTGCGCCAACGAGGCGTTACGCAGAGCTGTGGCGACACTTTCGGCCGACGCTCCTACGGCGAAAGAACACACCCAAGCCCTCGCCACCCTCCGAGCATGCATTCGAATCTACGACGCGACGGAGGAGGGCGCCCCTACCCTGCTGGGCTACCTCCGCCTCGCTAAGGGCGGCGGGCCGAGCTCGGATTCGGACCGAGTTTTCGCGGAGCTCGCCCATGAGCAATTCCGCAAGCCCCGCCAATCCACCGTCTCGTCAAGCACCCTCGGCGAGCTACACCGCGCTTTCCTCGACTGCACCCTCGAGGTTTCCCTCAACGCTGCCAGCAAGGCCGCGGCCGGCGCGGCGCGTTCGCCAAGATCACGCCGGACAAGCTCGACAAGGCTGCCGCCAGCGGTGGCGGGTTTGGGGGGGGCGGTGGGTCACCACCCGGACATCTGGTTGTAGGATTTGGGCTCCGATTTTGGGGCTAGGGGTGCGGATTAGGTTCGTCACAGTACGGCCGCGCGACTCTTCGTCCATCGCTTGATGTTGGCCCCCCAGGTCGCCGATTGACCTGTAGGGCCACGTGGGCGGCATCGTCCGTGCCGGCGGGGAGGCCGGTTAGGAGCAAGTGGGATGGGCGTTGCAGTACGCGTATATATGTGGCGGCGGGTTGCTAGTGGGAGTTGGGTGCCCGCGAAATGTTTTGCAGTTGCGACAGTGCGGATCGCAGGATGCTGTACTCTGGCGCCCCGCAGCGCGGCCAAAAAAGTGCCGGCCCCGGCGTCATGTTGCTCCTCAGATCTGTCGGTGTCCGTGGTGGATGTAGTGGTGTCCTCTTGGAGGGCATGCTCTTCACACCACTGTGGACGCAAACCGGCATTTGGCTTGGTGGTGATGACTCGTCCGGTCGTCGGGCGGTCCACCGATTCGCAAGAGGATCACCCTACCAGTACCAGCAGGCACGCCGGCTCGCTCGGATTTCGTACATACGCGGTACTTCGCCATATGTTAAGGGCCGGTTGGAAAGTGGGAAGTTACAGCAAAGCAGGATATCTGGCTTTGGGTTCGTACCCCGGTGCTGTTATATGCTGCGAGATATATGAGTATATCATAATTATAGTTGGGTGGTATTGACATGTTGCAGTGCGGTGTGGCCTATTACTACAGGTGTCTAAACATGCCATCATCAAATGGGGGGGGGGGGGGGGGGAGAAGCGCAACGGGTTTTAAAACCCCTAAGAGCTACCGGTCCGCCCCATGGGAAGGCACGCGAGGCGCCACAGCCCGCCGCGGTAGTTTGCGGTGAATAAGTCGCGATCCTGCTCCTCATCCCGGATTCCGAGGGCGTAACAATAGCCGTAGGTCGAGCGACACAAACCAAACGCCCTTCCGCGCTAGGTAGCGCAGGTACCTGAGTGTCTCGAAGGACATCTTGAGTTGCTTGCAGTAGCGGTTGATCTCGCATAGGTCGATGATCAATCGCCACTTGTTGGTGCCCGGCTTGGGGACTATGAACATACGGGACACCCGCCGGGCGCAGTGTCCGCGTTCCCACGCTCCGATCACCTCGAAACACGGTAGCTCCGTAGCCATAAACTCGAGTTGCTAGGGGGTAGCGTCCATCATGGACACTCCGTGATTGGCGGGGGGAGGGCGCCGCCCGCCCTTGAATATTACCGGCACCCCCGGGCGGATTCAATCCAAAACTTCCCCGCTCGCACCAAAAATGCTTTCCTTCATTGCGCCACCCGCGCCCCGCAACGCCTCAAACGCGAAAGTTTTTCTACGGCTTCAAGGTCTGTGACCTGATGCCCCCCCCCATCCCTCCCGTTTGCCCCCACTCATCGGCAGCGTTGTCAGCGCAAAGCTTCATTGAGTTATTGTTGCCGTAGTTGCATGAAACACGCTGCAGGTGATGAAGCAATTCTTTTGGGATGAGGAATGGGCTATGCAGCGAAGCACGTGCAGAGACCAATCTATCAATGGGTTTTGGAACTCTGAAGCATGCAAGGCCATGGAAGCTGCCACCAACGGGCAGTTTTCTCACAAAGACAATGGAGTGTATGATTTATGTGGAGATGGGGTGGAGATGCACTACAGCAAAGCAAAATTGAAATTGATTACAACTGCTAGTCTGTTGCGGCCACTAGCTCATACTGAGTGGTTCTTGGGGCCTGCTATCTCTAACCATACATGGTAGGGAACACTACGTGTAATCACAGCTCAAGCTACCGGCCGTCCTCCCGTGTTTCCTAGCCCCTCCTCCTTCCAACGGGCTGTAGCTAGGACAACAACGCCCCCATGCTGTCCCTACCTAAGTCAGGCCTATCCTATATTCGGAGCTCAGCAGGTAAGCTTAGGAAGCGTCCCGCCTACAGCTACTAAGGTAAGAGGAGGGAATGGGGGCTGGCCGGAATAGCTAATTGTCGCTCAGTATTTATCCACCGCTGATCCGGCTAGTAGAGTTTGGTGGGGGCTGCGATGCCCTCCGTCATTACAGTAAAGATTGTTATATATGTCTGGGGAGAACTGCTGCGGTAATCAACGATGGGATGTCCCGTGTTTCGGGCGGTACTGTCCTAATCGCGTGAAAGTGTAGCACAATGGCAGCACCGGTTGCAAGCCTTAGTAGCGGCTGGTGTTCTTAGGTCTGCTGGTCGGCTTGTCGCAGCGGCGGATCGAGCGGCCGGTACTGGTGTGTGCTGCCGGATTGGCGGGCGGTTTCGTCGTCAGTCTCCCACTCGCTGTCGGAGTCGCGAGTGCCCGAGAGGCGCGGCTTGCTCCTGCGGCGGTTGCGGGTGGTGCCGCCTGAGCGGCTACGACCCCTGGGCTGCTTTTTCTTTTGCTTGCCAGGTGCTACTCCCTTGCCCTTGCCCGCCGGGAGGGGCTGGCGGGGGCGTTGCTCGAGCTTGATCGAGTGGCGTTGGGGATTTCGCAGGGGGTGTGACTCCGCTGTGAGTCGGACGAGTTCGGCCTCAAGTGCAGACTGACTGGCTTGGGAGGACCGGGCAAGCAGTGGGCGGTCTCGGCGGTGAGGTGCTGACGCTCAA
Source organism: Tetraselmis striata (assembly GCA_006384855.1). Classification (NCBI taxonomy): domain Eukaryota; kingdom Viridiplantae; phylum Chlorophyta; class Chlorodendrophyceae; order Chlorodendrales; family Chlorodendraceae; genus Tetraselmis; species Tetraselmis striata. Next base: position 121,274 of record VCJN01003079.1, read on the forward strand.
CAAGTTTTCTGTGGTGCCGTCAAGTGTGCCCTCGCGGAATGTGCGTTGCGCTAGAGAGCGCTGGGGGGAAGTCGAAGGAAACGTCAGCCGGACACGGTACCTCCGCTGCTCCACGATGGGCGGTATCCACATCCATGGTGTTGTCGTTCTCCTCGTAGATCGGTTCGAGTTCGTCCTTGTCGTCTGCTTGTGCTTCCCTCACTGCGTTCGCCGACGGGGCGGTGGCAGTGGGCGCAGGGGCTGGGCGGGCTGCTCCGGGGGCGGGCTCCGGTGCTGTTCGGCGTCGGTCGATGGCTGCGATGGCAGTAGCGACCGTCCCTCGCCTCTGTATCATGTGCCCGAACCCGGGGGGGGGGGGGGGGGTCGTCGGTGACCTATGGTTCGGGCTGGGCTGTTGGGGTCGCTGTTAGTGTTAGTTGGGCTGGGCCGGCTAGTGTTGGTGTTGGTGTTGTGCCCGCATGTCGCCCTTCTGCCGGTGCCTGAGCTGCCGCGGCCTTGATCTTCCCGCTCGCCGTCGAGACTGTCTTACGCCGCTGCTATGTTATGTCAGTTGCGCGGGGTGCCGCCGATGATGTTGTGGTCGTGATGTGCGGTCAGCTGCATGGTGAGAGTGTAGATTGGGCATTGTTCGGCCCGGATGGCGAGGGATGTTGTAGGGGTCTTCCGAGCTTTCTTTTGTTGGCCCATCGTTGTACGTCCGAGCTGGTTTTGGCCAGTGGTGCCGCCGAGTTCTCCCGCCTCTCGGACAGTCTGGCTAAAGGGGTGTACGAGTAGTTCCGAGGGATCGAACTCGGACTCCGTGAGGTAGATGACGATGGTGCGGAGGCGTACCGCCCGCAGTATTGCGACGGGAGAGGTGAGGGCCACTGCCATGCGTAGGGTGTCCGCGAACTCCTCGTCCTCTTTGCCGGGGGAGATGGCGCAGAGATTGTCATCTCCCACGCTTAGCAGTTTCGGCTTGGAGTGGTATTGCCGCAAATCGACGCCATCAGTCATCATGGTGTCCGTCAGGCACTTGGCGTGCTGCAGCGTTGATACGCTGGTTGATGGTGGTTGCGATGGCCTCTGGTAGCTGCTCGACCGTCGGCAGCTCCAAGTCGGCTAGTGGGCCGGTACAGATCGCTCGGGCCGTCAGTGCGCATCGGAAGAAGTGCTTGAACAGTGCTGGGGGCAGCACTCACTGGTGTGGGGTGGGGGTCCGCGCGTTCTTCACTGCGTTCGACGGTGACCTGGATCACCGCTCGGCCAAGCGTTTGGTCGCCAAACGGCAGCGCCAGTACGGCGTCGCGGCACACATCATGTAGTAGGCACGCCGCTTCGGGATCAAGGAGTTCGAGTCGCACCGAGTCGGCCGAGCGGCGAGCCTTCCACACCTCGCGGACCTCCAAGAGGGCCAATACGGTGTGGGTTGGGGGGCAAATAACGGCGTCGTATGCGTCTGGGTCGGCCTCGTACTCGGCCCAGGCCCTCACGCCGGCCTGTGCCATGTTGTCTGCTGGCGTTGCCGCCGGTTGGTCTATCGCCGCTTCGCCAGGTTGGAGTTGGTCGTGCGCCGGGAGTAGGCCCTCCGCCAGGTGGTGCCAAGGTCGGCGCCTTTGTAAGGCCCTTGAATGAGGGGGAGCGGAGCCACATCCGGTAGGTGTACCGGTCGCTCGATGTCGTCGAGGTGCGGCGCTCCAAGCAGGCGGGTGAAAGCAGCGACGGCCCTAGCGGTCGAGGATTGTTGTGCCCTCTCCTGTCCATTGGGTTTGCAGAACGCCAGCGGCCGTTTCTCGGCGGGCCAGTCGCAGTAAAACGGACCCATTGATAGTGGGGAGCATGGTGCCACTCGACTGAGTTGGGTTGGCTCGGGCGTTAAGGGCGTCAAATTGCAGCGAGGGCAGCGGTCGTCGTAGCTCCAGTCACCATCCACGGAGTGGCTGTACCGATGCTCATCGCACGGGCAGGAGTGAACGATACACTTCTTTATGTCCCGGACGTTCAGGCACTGCTCCATTTGTACCACGTCTTGGTAAGCTATATCCGGCGCTTGAAGTTGCGACGCCCCATGGCACACCACTACTCGGCGCCGGCGGCTCGCAGCGGCGGGGTAAGTTGGTAGGGGCTAGTCACTGGCGCTCACGATGCTGCGATGCATGGTTAAGTGTCCGCGCGAGTGCAACTTAGCCGGTTTGAGACCTACGGTACGGTTGACCGTTGCGTCGTCACGGAGCTTGTGAGGCGTTAATTAAAGTACAGTGTGGCGAAAGTCCCAACGATTACGGGTAGCCGCGCGAGGCGCGATGTGGGTCAAATGTACTATGGGAATCGCACAACATGCTACGGGTAGCATATTACGGAACGCGGGCGAGCCGGGCACGTCATTATTGCAACTACCGAGCCTTGCAGAAAAGTTGCGATTACACGGTATGTACGGCGATTACACGACCATTCCGTGGGAAAATCGCGATTACGGGCCAATACAATATAAATACGAGACAGTCCGGGAGGCTAGTGTGCTACCGTCTACTTGTGGTACCTTGCTCGATGTCACTGTTCGCTGTCACCATGCTGCTCGTTGTCATTGCTCTCGCACTGTCATTGTCACTCGCTGTCGCTGTCACTCTGCCCCGGCCATGCCCGACAACTCCTGCTTCATCTACATCAAGTCACTCGGGGTTCATGGCAAGCACAACAACTTTGCCGAGGGGGGCGTTGTCCCACTTGATTGAGACGCTGATCATGCGGACTTGTGGAAGCGGGGGGCGCTGAGATGGCCCGGCCTCGGCCTCGCTGCTGTCCTCCATCGCGGGGCGGAGTGGGTGCATGGGGCTGTTGGGCGGTGGGTAAGGTGGGAGTAGTGACTCACGGCGACTGCTGCGGGCCGCGCGCACAGTTTAGGATAGCGTGCGTGGCAGCGCCCAAGGGCGCGCGTGGTCGGCGCACGCTTACTCATCTGCGGGTGTGAGCTCACGCTTTATGTACTGTTTCGTTCCCCGAAAAAGTTCTCTTAATAAACAAGTTCTCCCTCCGATGTTTCGGGAAATCGGCAGCTAAACCATGAAATTAATTCGGAAGAGCATTATCATAGTGAACTTAATATGATAGGCGGGTTTCTGAACTTGTTGCTGCTGTCCATCCGCGCAGACTTCTGTCGACATGGCGCACGGCGCGGTTATCACAGTGAATGTCATACTTTTACAATAGGCGGGTTGCTGAATTTGTTGCTCCTGTCTGTCCGCGCAGACTTCTGGCTACGTGGCGCGCGGCACCGCGCGCGGCCCGCGACGAGTACAGGGAAGCGAAGAGCATTCATAATACTAAGAATACTTAATATTATAAGAATGATAATATAATGATAATAATAAATAATGCGAGCAATAATCCTTACAACAGCGCATGGTATAATCGTAATAAGCAATTCTTAAATAGATAAATAATATCCGCATTACCATTACGGTTATAAGTACGACATGTATCCGGACAGCACCATAATGCTTGATGATAAATAATAATATCCGCGTTACCAGTACGGATGTAAATACGACATGTATCCGGACAGCACCATAATGCTTGATGATTGCTTGATGCGCGCTGCTATTACCGAATCCGACGCAAGGAGTAGTGTAGAAAGATAGCGATTAACCAGAAGGATATATAATAAAGGATTATAGTATTACTAAAATAAATTATAGTATATAGTATGTATTGCTTCATTCAATATAAATGCGAATTGATGTTTCCGCGAACCGGCGACTGGTAGTGCGCACAACAGCCGCTGCCCGTAAACTGGGCTATACAGTGACTACTGTCTATGTCTTGTATGTCATATATATGTATTCATAAATATTTACATGTACAGGTGCATACATATATATATATATAACACAATCGGCAGCCGCTTGCTGTGCATGATGTACTACTGTGCTTCGTTCACTACTGGTACCTGGTACGGCCGCGCGGGAACCCCCATGCCAATATTAATTCATTCCGGACGCCCGGGGATACGAATAGGCGGATGACAAATAGCTCAGCCTATTATCCCGCACCGCCCGCACCTGCTGACTACAGCAGTGGCAGATGAACAGGCGAAACCTGTAGCGCCGAAGCACAACGCCAACTTCGCCACACAGACAGCATAACGTCAGACGACCCTAGGCGGGGTGTTAATCGTGCGGTAGACGAGGTGCGAACCGCAATGTATGCACCAGGCATGAGCCGAGAGGTATTAGAGCGTGCGCTGCGAGAGGAGCTCATGGAGCCGTTCCTGGAGGCTGGCGCTCCCCGCGTACAGCCGGCTGCCCTTCAGGCTGCTCTCGCGCGGCTGCGTGACGCGCTAATGACTGGCGTTACCGGGAAGGTTCGCCTGGATAGGAAACTGGTGTGATGCCCCTCTACTGCTTGTACTTCTGGCGGCGACCGCTTTCGCCCGACAGTCGGGCCTCTATTGCTTTTTTCGGGGGAGAATTGTATCTGCAGCGCCCGCGGGGTTCCGTCACAGCACGCGGAAGGCACGAACGCATAAATTCGTGTGTACATGCGGTGGTGACCACGGTCGTATCTCCCGTATCGCGACACCGCCACCACAGCCATCCGTGCTCCCAGCGATCCAAGACACAACGAAGTGCTATTAACAGTCTTACATATCACACCAGCTGGCGGAATAGCTAGTGACGGGGCGCTGGTTAACCTCACGCTGGAGGAAATTGCCAACGCGCGAGTAATCCGACGGACATGTTTTGTCGAAACATCCACCACTGACGCTTACGCCCCCCTGACGCACGTCCGCCGACAGGTTGACAACGTCATGATAGGACTCGACCAGCTTCACAGTGACCTGGAAACCATGCCTGCGAATCGTATGCGGTTAGAGATTGATGCAACGCGGACTGTGCAAGTCGGCTCGGGCGCGCCGAAGGACCTAGACGTGGAGTTGCGCGTGTTCCGGAACATCCTGTGCAGCGTGCTGGAGCATGGTCAGCAGTGGCGACGTACCAGCGGCTCCGACAGCGGAATTACCTGTCCATTGTCTCATGTCTTGACACTTCGAGCGCTAGGTATTGCTGACTCAGAGGATACCCACAGCAGCGCACCGTCCACGCCCCATAACGGTCACTCGGTCGGCCGCAGCGTGTACCGCGAGCGCGCCACGCTATCAGACGAGACGAACGCGCGGACTGACGAAAAGCCGGCGGCGCGGCACTCGCGATCTCTATCCCGGTGCATCCGCCGCGGCTTACAACACAACCTCAAGGCGGAGCTTCAGCAAGAACATGAGGCCACTCTTGGGCTTGTCGCCTGGGCCAAAGAGGCAACACGAGACCGGACGCACGTTGTACTGCTGCCGACCCCATGGAGCCGCCCGAGCAAAACTGATAAAACGCAGCGCCACATCACATTTCACATTGCGGGCTCTTCCGTGGCCAAGACCGAGTCCGATGGACCGATCCGTTCACGGCGCCTTACTCCGACAAGACATTCAGCTACAGGACTGCGGCGGTCGGTGTCGACGGAGTCGCTCGGCGCTTGTATCCTACGTTCATCGGACTCTTTCTCGACACTCAAGAATACGTTCAAAGCGTTCTGAAGGCACATACGGTCGCCAACGCTACTTTAAATTTCTATTCCACCCTGAGCTACTATGGTGTCGAGATTCCGCCTAAAAAGCGCAACTATCATCATGAACTCTGAGGATCTAGCTGATCTGAAGATATTTGTCTCACCGCAAGATACCTGTACAGTACTGGAATGGCCAAGACCGGTACTTGAATGGCCAAGTACTTGAATGGCCAAGACCAAGACACAACTCAACTAGCATACGAACTCGCAACAGCAAAACTCAACCTGATATCCTTTTAGCAAGTATCTTTCTAATGCACATTCGCCCTGTTCACGAGTTTATTCAGGATTCATAGACAGTTTGATACAGTGCATTGGCATCTTGCCTATCTCCAGCCCTCTTGATTGCCGCCGAGGCAACCTCGCAGCTGATGGAGACCTTTTCCAAACATTCTTTGTTCTTCCCCTGGCCTGGACGCTCTCTCCTTTTCTGTGAAACAACCCCCACAGTGCTATCAGGTGCGGCTTCCGGGACATAGTCTGCCATCAGGTTTATTGCCCAATGATAACATTATTCAATTATGATCGTCATTTCACTGCATGATTTGATACAATAGAAAAGGGGGATGCCGTCATTCAGTTACATGCGCATATGGACAATGGGCTTTAGGGCTGTCTCCACATCACAACAAGATGATATATACGAAATTTATATGTCTTCAATAGGATGGGCTTAACTTTTATGGTGCCACGAGCCCCGGAGGCAATCAAGTGCGGTGCTTACGCTCGCAGGATAACCTCCGGCTCTGGCAGCCCCTGGATTGGCACATCCACTGCAAACAAGCTTCCTGCTTCTGGCTGGGAAGCCAGCTCATCCTCTGACATCTTGCGCCGCGTTGTGGTGATATACAGGGTAGTGAGGTTCGGGCCCCCGAGTGCGCAGCAAGTCACATTCGGCACAGGTACTTCAACCACTGTATCGATGATTCCGTCTTCTGGCCGATGCCGCACCTGCATGAAGGTGTACACACAGTGAGTATATGTTGAGAGCAAGGATCTTCCGGCTGAGTTCTTCATGCGAGTCACAAGCCATGAGAGAGCTACAGCTATGACGTTAGGTGCGGTCGTGATGTTGCCGCATGTAATGATGCCATAAACATACCACTCGGGACGCTCCAAACTGAGCGCTCCACAGCCCACCCGCGGAATCCACTGTTGCGCCATCAGGAAAGCCTTCCGCCTCACGTGTCATTTGATAAAATACGCGCGGCTCGCCCGGAACATCGTCATATGGGAATGCAAGGATGTTGCGGGTAGGGGAATCACAAAAGTACATAGTGTCTCCAGCGGGGGAAAACGCTATGCTGTTGGCTACCCGCACACGACGCTCCAGAAGACGGGCCTGTAAATTGCGCCAGCAAGGTCAGAGGCTGTTGCCCAGTGCATTATGCTGCCCAGCTTGCAGGCTTGCAAGTTTGGAGGGGATGGTATCCCTCTCGTAGTGGAGAAAACGCATGGCATCACCTACCACTGTCTGATTGGTCTCAAGGCGGTACACTCCCGACAACTGCTGCCCGCCGTCACTCCGATGGCTTTCATTGTAGCCTCCAAAGACAAGTCTGCCACTCCAGGGATCGATTCAGATTGTGCAGCCCTCATAGGACAAATGAAGAAGAGGCACACGCGGCTGATATTCAAATCCAAATGCGCCATCACAATATGCACCCTCATTCAGCCATTGCATCTGTGATGACTGCTGAAGCTTGTCACACCTGCCTTGCCTGTCCACACGCCCATCGTTTGGCCGTGTCGATGGCAACTCGGTCTCGAATCCCTCTTCAAGCCGGTGCCTGGAAACAAACAACACGCGTTATGACAGTTCATTTCCAGTATGCAGCTTCCAGTATTATACCTTTCAGAAAACCTGAAATTTTCGAATCCGTGTCGGCTCGACCATGCTTCAACAGGGAGGCCGCTGACCTCACAGTGGACGTTTCAAGATCATAAATGGAAAGACCTCCTGCACAAGCGGCAAGTCATAGTATGGTGTTATTAGCTGACAAAGCCATCCTGCCAGGTTAATCCAAGCCCCCTGGGATGCTCTTGAAACGCTTCTACTATTGTCCCCAGCCCAGCATCTCAGATTTACCTGGGCTTTAAGTATGCCGTCCACCGTATGCACAACGTTCCTTAGCCAACAAATGCAAATTGGTTGACCCAACAGAAAAGAAATGGCATACCACCTCACCCGCCAAACAACCCTGAAATGAGCCTGAGGCAAGGCAGCCAAGGCTGCGTCACCTTCGAGCGCTAGCAGCACCTCGTTAGAGCGATCAGTAAGCGCCACTGTGCCTGGGCGTTCATTCAGTGACCACGATGTGTATTTATGGGCTTCGCCTCGCGCTGCTGGGGGCTTCATCTCTTGAAGCAGCCGCCCCTGCCACAATATTACGCAGGCAATATGAAGCGTGGGAGGCCACCTGCCTATGAGATGCATTGATGTTGGAGCCTACTCGTGGCAGCCATGGCAGGATGGACAGGATTTGGCAAGGTGTTGGCGTCTGATCACCTCGATATCCACCCACAGCAGGGTGCCCCGACCCCGACTCCACACCGCCCCTTCGCCCAGCAGGTTGCGGCAGTCGACCGCCAGCCGCGCCGTTAAATACCTGCAGCCAGCTGCCGTCATAGCTGCGTGCCGCTGCCGCCAGGGAAAAGACAGCAGGATGGGCGCCGTTATATTACGTGCCGGTTTTTTTACCGTCGCGCCGGTCGCTGCAAACACTGGTGCGATTGCAAACGCGCTAGCGGCTGCAGGCCTGCCGCGAGGAATGCAATAGCGACTATCTGGCGCTTTATCGTCAACCTGCTCGCGGCAACGACTACGGCAGAGGCGAAGGCGTCTGAGCGGCGCTGCTGCTCATATCATGCAGTAACTGGTTTCGCGGTGTCACCGCCGCTGTGGCGCTATGGAGTTCCAGGCAGGCTAGGGAAACTGAAAGCCTTGCAAGGTGTTGCTATAGCGCGCATAGCTGCGCGCATAGCTGAATATTGAGATCCAATAACAGTTTTGGAAATTCCGTCACTGGTCTTGCAGAATGCTCCGGCAATTTATTGCTTGTATGTCAACTACAGCGGAGCGTCGCCTACCCAGGGCTGTCCGTAATTGGATCGCTGGTTAAACGGTTTCACTGGTGCCAGTCCTGTCCCGGGGGCGAAGAAAACAGATGAATAAAGGACGGATGATCGGGCATTCTAGCAACTACGACCATCCAATTTGCGTGTGGAGATACATATATATACCCTGTACAAAACTAATTCGATTAGTCCGCATTTCGCAGGCCAGTGATGGAATCTACAACACTAGCAATCAACTAATCCTTGCTCCTCCTGAATGTAATAGATGATTAGACGAACTTGTCGTCCTCGTACTTCGCCGGCCTTTAATAACTCCTCATGAGGCAAGCGCAGGTGGCCCGTGTTGCATCAGGCCTGGTGCCCTATGTATCGACCACCAGGCTTGCGGTTGCACATAACTATAAACTCTACACACATACTTTACTTTAATTTTGTCACTAGCCTTTAATTAGTCTTGCAGAATGCTCCGGCAATTTGCTTGATGACTATAACGGAGCGTCGCCTACCCAGGGCTTTCCGTGACTGGATTGCTGCCTAAACGGCCGTCGTAGAGACGCTGCAAGGGTTTCACTGGTGCCAGTCCTGTCCCGGGGGCGAAAACAAAAAGCACCCTGAGCCGATTCGCCCACAGACACACTCGCCTCCCCTCCACAGCGACACCTCGTCATCGGCGCTCACTAATACACTTAGCCGCCGCCCAACCGTCTCTTGCCATCGCTACAATTGGTGGACTGTGCGGGGCACCTCCTCCGCTCGCCGGTCGTCTATCTCCGCGCAGCTGGGGAATCTGCAGCCTGCTGCGGGACTGATTAACGCCATGGCCAGCAAACTCGGCGTCGTCTCCAAGAATCTGTACAGGGCGCTGCTGCGGAGGTTGGTGCCGCACCACGAGGGGTTCCGGCGGCCGGTGGCTGTCCGCGAGCAGCGAGAGCACCTTTGGAAATCCTCGGGGGCATCTGCCGGCATACACAATTTCACGACATCATGGCAACCCCTTTACTGCATTCCTCTCACCCGATCACCGCATTGATGCTGGCAGCAACATCATGCGGATGTGGGCATCACCACGGATGCATTCCTCCACTTGGCTTACGCCATACAGCCACTTCGGGAAATGATGAGGGGTTGATGGGGCGGAGGGAGGGGATACTCAAGGTACTCCTCTAGTTATGCACCACGTCAGATAATTAGACGGGTAATTGTCGTTTGCCACCCCAAACCCCAATTGCGCAGGTGCTCTGTGATCGACAGCAGCCCAGCAGTGAAGGTGCGCCAGACAGCCAACCTCGACGCTCGCCGCGCTGGTGAGAAGGGCGACTGCCTGGCAGAGTCGGGGATCAGCGACCACCAGAATGACCGCTCCCGACGCACCCCCTGCCTCGCCAGGCGCTGGTAACGCGGCCGCTGGACGACTCGCACCTATCAGTTGGGCTGAGAGAGGCGCTGGAGGTGTTCCTGGGCTCAGCCAAGCGGCGTCTGTATTGGCCGCGCCCCAACAGCCCATCCGCAACATCCATCGTGAAGAAAGCCTTCCGCTTCCCCCACGAGGTCAGCACCCGCCGGCTAACACTTGGTGTCTAGGACGAGATTGAGATGAGCCCTGCTGGCCAAGAGCAGGGATTCGGGCAGAGGGGGGTATGTATTGTGTCTGGGCAATGGTTCTCCATCGCGGCAATGCCCCGTCATCTGGGCCTTACAGCCAGGTTGCATCTGACAGCTGCCGTGTGTCGTGCCATCCATTGGCGGGTGCTGCATGGCCAGTCCGTGGACTCAGACACCGCCTTCGAAGCGCTGCGGTACGTAAACGACGCCATCAGGGTACGTGCCTACATGGCCCCGTGCGGCGCATGTCTGGCAGCCGGTGACTTCTGGTGGCCTTTTGCCGTGGGGGGAGGGGGGGGGGGGGGGGGGGGGGGGGCTGAGGGAGCTAACCACCCGCACGCCTACGCCACGGGCGCTTCAGATCGCCAGGACCAACGGCATGCTGGACGACACTGCAGCTGAGCCGCCGCCGGGCACAGGCTATGCGGAGGTGACAGACAGCCTCGGCACGGGGGTCGTGCTCGTGGCGCACCCGCTGCTGGGGGGCATTTTTGGGCGCTCGGTGGTGCTCCTGACAGAGCACAACAACCGGGGCACATTCGGTGAGCGCCGCAGCCCCGCCCGGCCCTCCTACCGCACCGAAATTCTTTCAACCACCCAGCTGCCATGTACCTATACTCCGGAGGTATGAATGCACCCGCTCGTGCCGGTACTGGCCTGCCGGGTCCAGGTCACTGCCATGTATTCTGGGAACCACCCCATCACCCATCACTCTCGCAGCAGCCGCGCGGTTCTCAGAAGCAGTGAGCCCGGATTGAGGCGGCTGCATTCTTTCACGGCAGGCTTCGTCCTTAACCAGCCGCTAGGCGTACAGCTGCGGAAGGTACTACGCATGCTGTGCGGCGATATGGGCCGTTTGCTCGCCAATGCGCCACCCGAGCACGAGCCCACGTACGTGTCCTTCAGCCTCCTCACCCAGGCGGGCTTCTTCCTCAGCAAACTGCCAGCCAGCATCCGCAAAAAGCTCATCCATTTCTCACAGAAGAAGGACGGGGAGGGCAGCCAGTGGAAGGGCGACCCCGCGGTGGGCTGGCTCATGGACAGCTGGCTGTCGTTGGGCGGGCCTGTGATGGGTGAGAACCTGGCGGCGATGCACAACAAGCCCGACCTTGGCGGCACGAGGGTCATGGCGGCGGCAGACGCTGCTGGGGAGGAGGCCTCCTCGTCCGGTGGCGAGGGTGACCAGGCGAGTGCGCCACAAGCCCCGCACAACACCGTTCTGTGCCCTAATGCTTTGTCCCAGCGCTGCCTCAGGAACCCTGCTCATTGTCCACAACGCTGTGATGCATAGGGCGGCTCAGGATACGAGCACGGGCTGAGTGTCTCTCTTCTACCGAGGCACTGCCTGAAGCGCGCAATCCAGAAGGGCTACCCGACCAACAGTGTCCGCCTCTTTTCCGGGAAGTGCTCCTGGTTCCCTGGGCAGGTGGGGCATATGCTGCCGGCGGAGTGTTTCGCTCTCGCTCCTCGACAGCACTAGGCTCTCAAATGCTGCTGAGGACGCTTGGGGCTGACCTCTGGCAGCAAGGGGTCACCTTGCTCATTCCACGCATAGCACACCACACATTGCATGATGCGGGATACGGTAGGAATTGGGGAATCGTGACACTGAGTTGGCCCGGTCTTGCTGGCGGCTAGTCTTACCTGCAGCGATGCATCCGCAATTGGAATTTGACCGCTGCCTGGTGTACCCCCACCCGCCTCTCTCCTGCCCAAATTCGCATCCCGCAGCTGGCTGGCGAGATCGAGTCAGGGGTATGGATCCCGATTCAGGCGTCTCCACAGGTGCTGGATGTGCTGCAGCAGGGTGCGCGCCGTCCCTCCGCCGACTGGGAGCAGGATGAGGCGATGGCCTGGTGCGTAGAGCAGAGGAGTGAGGGCTGGTCACGGTTGATGAGGGCGCTCGGGGGCGAGCACGCCGAGCTTGCGCGGCTGCGTCCCGCAGTCCCGCGATGGGAAACTGGCGGCCAAGAGCAGTGAAACATCCGAGCAAGCGACACACCCCCGGCCCTACACAGCAAGTTCTGCGTAACGTTGGTCGATAGTTATACAAAGCCGCCACCGCTGCTAACAGTAATGTGTGCGCTATGCGGACCACATGGCGACTCATCCAGCCGTCGAGGAAGAAACTGTGACGAGTAGTCAATAGTACGCGAATGCAATGCCATCATCAAGACGCCATGCGGATGTCATGACTGCATTCCTTCACTTTTAACGCGTGATGAGTCTACCCGTCTACGCCCACGTGATGTCTATGCTCTGTGTGTACTCTTTCAACTCGATCTCACACGACGCAACCCTGTCCAACCCCCCTAGCCCCTTGCTCCCATGTTTTCGGATCTCCTCACTCCCTTGTGGCAGTCCTGCCATGCAATGTCGTCTGTGGCACCCCCTCAAAGGCGGCCTTTTGAGGCCGCCCGCAATCGGAACGTCTAGGTGTTTGTGATAGTGAAGGCGGCGAACAAGTGGGTGGAGTTGGTGCCGCTGCGCACCAAGGAGGGAGCCAACATATGGTATATATGTTTGTATTAATTTTGTTACATGAGCTAGCTGCAAAAGGCGATCAGGAAACCACCCGAAAAGGCAATAGAAAACGTCCGCTACAGCAATTGTGCGGTGGAAGCAGCACCAGAAGACGGTGCGGAATGAGCACGGGCGGACGCATCAGACTTTGCCGTCTGCACTCCGGCAGAGAGAATGCCGCCTAGGGTACCATGCACGCAAGCACAGACTCACTGCAACAACCCCCGCCGCGTGCGTAACAAATGATGGCGGAACTCAGCGGGCTGGCTGGCAACAAACTTCCGAATTGTTTGTGTAAATGTGAACATATATGTATATGTACATGTATATGTGTATGTGTACATATAAAGGAAATGTATAGAGGGATACATATCTATATCTATATCTGCATAAGTATATACATATTCATCTATAGATTACACACCGGACACATGTAGTACCCCAGGATATTCACCTGGTCAATTAGGCTACGGGTCATAATTATGGCCCGTAGGACAATGTTCATCCCCGTTTTTCTATCCTGAGTGGAGCGTGATGGGCAGAGAGCAGACGACGGGGCGCGCAGCAAAGCGGGCGGTGGGGCGCGGCGCTGCTTGTCACTGGGGAGGACCTCTCCCCCGAGGGCTTGCTCACCGAGCCCACGGGCCAAAGAGAGACGGTGAGTGGATGGCCCGGCAGGTCAGCCACTAAGCCAATTCCGTGGAGAGCAACTGATGTGGCGGTATACAGACTAACATAATGACAGCGTGGTCCCAAGCAGGACTTTGTTGATTGGATGAGGCAGCTCAGCCCAAGTGCCGGGCCTGGCGCCCTCGCAACTGTCAAGGTGTTGCATTTAATGTGCAAGAGAACCCCCCTCCCCCCGGACACCCATTGCTTTCTAACAACCTTCCGATGTTGCTATCTAATACGAGTACCAGACAGTATATTGCAAGGGCTTTTTCCAGGCCTACACCCTTTGTCCGGTGTAATTGGGCGGCATTCGTAACATCTTTGTAATGTACATAGAGCACGCGGCACAGCTATTAGCATGGCTTACCGGCATCTGCGCTGCTACGGGCGCTGGAAAACATCAGCCGCGACACATGGGGTCACTACAATCAGGATGCGGTACCTGACCCAACTCCCATACGCCGCACATATCAGACGTTTCCGAAGAGTCGCGGGCAATTATACAAAAAATGCCGCTTATTGCACGGTGATGATGACAGGGGCAAGCAAAAGCGCATGGACAATTTGGCACCATATAATAATAAGTATTAGTTCTAGTATAAGTACTAGTATGAGAATCCATACCCATACCCATCGCGAACCAGGGAGGGTACCGGAGGGAGACAGCGCATCTATAGCCCCGGAAAGGGAGGCACACCGGTTGGCTGGAAGCAGCAGCAGCTATATCAATGCGAACCTTGTTGCTCGCATAGCTAAATTGGGCCAAGCGAGCGTACTACACTCTTGACGTTAGTACTTAGTAGTTAGAAGCTTCGCAGCAAGTCCGCGGCCTGTCCGAAGTCTGGTGGGACGCCAATTCAAATCGGCTGCAATCAATATATACTTCAACCTAGTTTGTGTTGCTTGACCATTGATAGAACATGCCAGGTAAATTACAATCTCCGGGAAAAACCTCTAGATTGCCAATATACCAAGCACGAAATAATGGCTATTTTGAACCGTTCCGCTTGCCCATACGATATGTCAGAAAATGAAAAATCTAATTTGAATGTCGTTATAAGTGTTATGTGGGGCTCATCTAGGTGCAATGGCACCTCATGGATCCAGCAACCTTCCTCATATTATTGATCATCGCCGCAGCAGCGGATGAATAGGTCACACGTCGATGAGCAGCTACACGGTGGCAAGTAACGCGCGCGGGGAGATTAGCATCACTGTGTGATGATCAAACAATCCGCATGTCAATAAAGGATCACAGAGGGGGGCTGAGATGCAAATGGACCAAAGGAGGACTTCCAAAAACGAGAAACACGCTCCTCTGTTCCTACCTGCTACGCGCACCACTACGGGTATATAGTCGCTGCCCCTGCCTATTCTGCCACTCCACTACGTATACCGCTGAGCTTGCTGTGGACACAAAGTAATCCTCACTCTACCAATACTAGCTAGACATCTAGGGAGACCCATCGCGGTTAATATAATCAAAACCTGGGGGATGTCAAGCAGTCCACATAAGTCTTTGCAAACAGAAATCAGCGCGTATCCTTGCGTTGGTGCCCAATCCATGGGGCTACGGGGTCATGCAGCCGCTCATTCCACTGTATGCAAGCCTCCTACGCCAAGGAAGCAGCCGTTTCGTCC
Organism: Tetraselmis striata; assembly: GCA_006384855.1. NCBI lineage: Eukaryota > Viridiplantae > Chlorophyta > Chlorodendrophyceae > Chlorodendrales > Chlorodendraceae > Tetraselmis > Tetraselmis striata. The sequence goes on from VCJN01003079.1 coordinate 136,388, forward strand.
AATTATTTCACTTGTGACAATATTTTTTGGCAGCAATGGCATTGTCAAGGCCGAAACCACCGAAATACGGTCAACGTACAAGGGAGCAACCTGTTGGCGGTGTAGCTACCGTCCGTCGCATTTGCACGCACGCTCCCAGTGGTGGGGGGGACACAGCATGCATGGGATGTATGACGCGCAAGTTTTAGCCCAGTCAATGTATGCTATCGTTGCAATGCTCGGGTATTTCCATGAGAGTACGCCAATAATAGGAGCAGTTATCCACAGTTTTCAATACCCCACAATGCAAGAGAAGTTAAGATACCCCTCGCTGTGTTAAAGTATAGTACACATAAAGTGATTTCAATTCCACATGGGCATGCTTGTACCACCCGCACCGTGAGTGGGCTACGTGCGGGCTCGCCCCCTAAACAAGACTTTTGCGACTAGTACACATGTACTCGGCCGCGCGCATGTCATTACACATGTAATCCAGCATGGATTGAGCCGAAATGACGACTGAGTCGACGCGACGTGGATACCCATTCAAGATGTCGTCGCGACTGGGAGCTTGCGTTGAGTGGCACATTACATACGCCAGCACCATCATGTGCCCCCACCCACAATGAGTTGTGTGATCACAGTGTGCACGCCCTTTCACGAGTTGCCAGTCAAAGACCGCAACGGCATCGGTTTTGCGTGGGTTTATCGACTAGGTATAGAAGCGACACAGTAAGCGCGGCAAAGACCGCAGCGGCATAGGCTTTGCGAGGGTTTATCAACTAGCTATATAAGCGACACATTAAATGAAATCACACCCATAAAACATGCAGATTTTGTAGCCTGTTGTATATGGACTATTATCTCATGCTGGTCTCACCCGGAGGCATGTTAACGAAGGCATCTTAGGAACATGTCTTCACGCGCCATATAGTCACCAACAAACGGCCGATCGCGGCATATCCGCCTTACAAGGGCCCTACTATTTCACCATGCTGTATCGACCATGCACGACTTGTACTGACATAGACTATGTAGTACATTTCACATCCGTTTGAATACCCTAGAATCTCGCAGCACCCCATCTATTTATTGTGGCTACAAGTACCACTTCAAGTGCCATAGCGGTGAATTTGTGGTTATCAGCGCTGTAGCGCTACAACTTGTAACTAGCGCTCATTTATTGTAAGCGCTGTCAACTCACACGGGTACCGTACCAATCCGGTGGTCACTACCGATTTCTTGGCAGATCTCTTGCACGATCCCCTGACCCCAAAACCGCACAGCGGGGGAGGTGGCTACTTTGAGCGAGGATGCAGTGGCCACGGCGCGCAACAAGTTTCACCTCCCCACTCGATTGAAGGGTGCTGGCACCTGCCGCATGCCTAGTACCGTCCGTGATGCCGCCTTCATCGGCTGCATAAGCGACATCCTCCGGAGGTTGCACACTAGGAACTCCGACACTTATCTCCCCACCGATGGTATCTTTGACCCTTTGCTTGAGTCCATACTTGGCCGGGGCAGCTTCAGCGCACCTTCATCCGCCTGCCAGTATGATCACCTACTTTCTTAATGGCGACGCTCGTGGGTCTAAGCATCCGCATCAATAATCAATATGTTGAATCTGTGGTACACCTGGGGGGCCTGTAGATGCCGGAGGGCGGATTCGAGGAAGGGGCCGATGAGTTGGCTCCGGTACTCGCTGTCGACATAACCGCGCCCCGATTTGACAAACGTTTTATGCGCTTGCCCTAGCTCCAGGTCTTTGTGGCCGCGTTGATCCTCCCGAGCTTCGCGGGCGGTGGGTGGCTGGGTGCCGCAGTCGCCGGCGCGGGGGCGCGGCTGTCGGGGTCGGCTGTCGGGGTCGGTGTTACCAGGCGTTACATGTGTTACGCCGGGATGTACGCCGGGGTTCTGCGCTCCGGTGCGGCTGTCGGGATCCGCAATACCAAGCCCCCGCGACTCGGTGTCGGGGGCGGGGATGGCAGACAAGGTGCCTTTAAGGAGGGTGGTGGCTTGAGAGGTGAGAGCAGCGGTGGGTTATGCGGTGGCCGCCGCGAACAAGCCGTCGGTGCGCTGCGCTTGGCGCTCCTCAACCGCGGTGGAGATAGCAGCTAATTTGCGGTGCAAGTCGGCCGCAGCGGTCGCCAAATTCCGAGGCTATTGACTCGCAGCCGGTGATTCCGTGGCGACTGCCTCGATATGTCCCCCGGTCTTGGTAGTCACTGTCGTCCTCGGGAAGTAGGAAATACTCGTCTCGTCGATACGCGTTCACTAGACGGAGTAGAAAGCTGAGCTCTTCACGTCGGCGAGCGACGCGTACGCTCTTCGTGGCTGCAAATGGCAGACACGAAAAGCATAGAGTGGCTGCTAGGCCAGCGGCGATCGCTGCCTGAGTCGCTATTTACCGCGCAGTAGACATCTACGGGCGGCTACGGCCGGTGGCCAGCACGACGAGCTGGTCACGCGCGTCATAGCTTGAACATAGTCAGGGTTTCATCAAACCCCAATGATTGTCAACATGAGCATATTTATTTTGTGACTACTGTAAAATATGTATATATACGTATATACATATGTGTATATATGTACCTGTAGTATATATGCACATCATAGTCGCTATATTAAATAAGATATTCCTGTCCAGCCAGCAGCAGGCGTCCGGCACCGCCTGGACCCGGGCGACCACCGCCAATATAATCAACTTCCCGTAGCGACTGGGATCGGCAACGCGATCTCAACACGAGAGGGCTCACGAATCTGCACAAAGCTCACAGCCGCAGAGCGCCGTGTCGCGGACTGCGCTCATCTGCTTTACTTGCCCCGGCACGCGTGGTCTGCAGCGATAGGGTGCGCCGCCCTCCCCGCGCTTATTTGCTGTGTGTGTCCCACGCTGCAGAACGGTAGTGGGTGCTGCTGCTGCTGCTGTCGGCGCGCCGCCGCCGTTTACGCTGGCGGCGCTCCGCTCTAACCCCGTAGCACAGTCAACCAGCACCGCCTCATTATTTATGCAGAGGTCAAACACATGGAACACAACAGTCGCTCGGGCCCTCGCGGCGCCACTCTCTCTTACCGCTGTCGTATTATCGCTGTCGCTTCGAAGACGGGTACCCCGAGACGGGCCGCTGTCTTACTCAGGCCACCGCGGAATTTCAGACCGCGAACAACTGCGATCGGCGGCTGCCGATCGTCAAGCGCTTCTGCGTGTTTCCCTGATACAATCGTTGACAGGCAGCCCCCTTTCTCCCGCCCAAATCTCACTGCAGCGTACCTCCACTTTCCGGCCCCAGCTGACGCCGAGCGAGATGTGGGTGACGGCTCTGGCATACTCCCCGGGGTTACCCACTCCTGAGCTCGAACTGCCAGGCTTTGCTTGGATTAACTCCCACCTCCTCCCCGGCGTGGCTTACTTTTCCCTACAGGAGGGACTGGATTGGGCCCAGCTCTGTGACAGGCGCAGCTAACGGGCACGCCCGCCTGTGAGCACAAGCAGCGGCAGTAGCCCCCCCCCCCCCCTTCCCGCCACCGCCAGCCGCCATGGACATCCAGCAGCTTGTGGCGGTGCTGCAGCACTGCATGAGCCCCAACCCGCAGGAGCGCACCGCCGCGGAGCAGAGCCTGAGCCAGGTGGGTGACAGCCAGGGGATACAGTAGGGCCTCACGCGGCATGCTGCTACTTCCGCGCTGCAGCAGCCGCCGGGCGCAGCACTGACTCGGCCTTATGGGCGCTGCGGGCGGGGCGCGCAGTTCCAGTACAGCCGAGGGCAGATTGTGAACATGCTGCGGTTGTCCATCGAGGAAGGCGTGGACGAGGCTGTGCGGCAGGTTGCGTCCATCAGCTTCAAGAACTCCGTCAAGCAGGGCTGGGAGGCAGATGGAGGTGAGGCTGCACCACCGCCTTAACCCCTCCCCAAAGCCTTGCCAGCCTGCACATTTGGTACCCTCCAAAGCTCCCCGGGACCCCACGCCTTCGGCTGACTTGCGCCACCTCCGTTTGTGCACCCGTCTGCCGGTCAAATCGCTGCGGCAGACACGCCGGCTCGCATTGGCGAGGAGGACAAGGCGGTGGTGCGGTCCAACCTGCTCGAGGCCATCGTCAGGTGTGCGGGCGAGAGCAGAAAGGGCAGGAGGGGCAGGAGGGGCAGGAGGGGGGGTGAGGAGGTGGCACGCTCCCGGGGGGGGGGGGGGGGGGGGGTGCTCCTTGCTCGTGTGATGGCGCCCTGCAGCCAACCAACCCCGAGGGGCTCTGCCCCACTCCGCACGGCTGAGCCCCCCGCCCCCCACCCCTTGCTTGTTGCCACTGCGCTGAGCAGGGCTCCAAGCAAGATTAAGTCGCAGCTCGGGGAGTGCCTCAAGGTGCGCCTCTGCCCCTGCCCCCACCGCCTGAGCGGAGAGCTGCAGCTGCATGCGGCAGGGGTCGCCAGGAAGCGCGCCAGCTGACTGCGCCCGCATGCCCGCCCGCTGTGCCCCCTGGCAGTCCATCGTGTACACGGACTACCCGGAGAAGTGGCCGGACCTGCTGCAGTCGGTGGTGCAGAACTTGACCTCGCAGGTGCCCCCCCCCCCCCCCCCCCCTCTCTTCTTTCCTTCTACCCGTACTCTGGGTGCTGACTGGTGATCCCAATTTCGCGATGCCTTCAGGAGCAGCCCCGCATGCACGGCGCCCTCTACGCCATGCGCATCCTGGCCCGCAAGTACGAGTTCAAGGATGAGGTGCGGCGCGGGTGGGCGGGCGGAGGGGGCGCAAGGGAGATGGCGGGAGCGATGCGGGGGGGTCGGCGCCTGGGCGGTGGATGCGTTGCGTGCGGCCTGTGTGGCTGACAGCTTGGCATGGCCCTGCCTCCCTGATGCCAGGTGGAGCGCGCCCCTATAGTGCCCGTCATCGAGAACAGCTTCCCCACGATGCTGCACATCTTCCAGGTGGGCGCTCTGCCCCAGGCGCGTGTACGGTATCAGAGTTCTAAGGCTTCAGGTTTTGAACCCAATGATTATAAACCCATTAGCCCCAAACGCCTGGCCGTGCAGGCTTCAGGCCCTAGAAGCCCCATAATCCTGACCCGGTTTGACACCCATTTTGGGGGTTTGAGCTGCGCATTGGGCTGACCGCTGTGTGGCGGCAGGCCATCCTGGCGGAGCCAAGCCGCACCGTGGAGATGGCGGACCTGGTCAAGCTCATGTGTAAGACCTTCTGGTCGTGCACCTTCATGTCCATCCCCGCGTGCCTGAACCGTGACGACCAGTTTGTGGGCTGGATGACGTGCCTCCACAGCTTCATCAACATGCCGGTGCCAACGGTGCGGTGACCACAATGACGCAACCCTGCTGCATGCCATTTCATGTTGGGTCCCTCGTCCCCTGCCCCCAAAACGAAGTGCAGCGGCAAAGCCCAGTGACAGCGAACCAATTCCGCGCGGCGCAAAGATGCTGAACTGTTTTGCCACGTTCACTCAGATATTTAATGCTGATGTCATGTGGCAGGAGGGGCAGCCGGAGGACCTGGACCTACGCGTCGCCTGGCCATGGTGGAAGGCCAAGAAATGGGTGCTGCACATCACCAACCGCCTGTTCAACCGCTACTCGGACCCCAAGGGCTGCGACAAGCCGGAGGAGGCCGCGTTTGCGGGGCGCTTTGCCAAGGAGTGCGTGCCCAAGTTCCTGGAGGCGGTGCAGATGCTGCTGGTCGCCAAGGCGCAGGGGCAATGGCTGCCGCCGCGCGTGGTCAACCTGCTGCTGCAGTTCATGTCGTACAGCGTCTCGCGCGCCGACACTTACAAGCTGATCAAGCCGCACATGAACATGATGCTCATCAACATCGTGTTCCCCATCCTCTGCTTTGACGATGAGGACGCCGAGCTGTGGGAGAACGATCCGCAGGAGTACATCCGCAAGGGCTACGACATAATCGAGGAGATGTATAACCCGCGCACCGCCGCCATGAACATGCTGCACGAAGTCTGCAAGGTGCCCCCCTTATTTGGCCAACAGATAGCCTGTGCCCTAACCCCGCCCAAAAGCCGCAGGCGACAACGCCACACATTTCACACTCGAGAGCATGTGGGTGCTGGATGTGGGCATTCAATGTTGGGTGCTTGATTGGCATGGATGGTAGCTGACACTGCCATTGTGGCGGCGTGACGGCACCAGGTGCGGGGGAAGAACTCGCTGGACTTCTACATGGAGCACGTGGTGCGCTGCTTCAACGCGTACGCCCAGGCCGGCCCGCAGCCAGACGACGCCGCGGTGGCGCGCAACATGGATGGCGCGCTGCTCAGCATGGGCACGCTGTACGACGTGCTGCGGAAGAAGAAGACGTACAAGCAGAACCTGGAGCGCGTGCTCGTCTCGTACGTGGTGCCGGTGTTTGGCAGCCCGTGGGGCCACCTGCGGGCGAAGGCCTGCTGGGTCAGCGGCATGTTCTGTGGCATCACCTTTGAGGAGCAGAAGCACTTTGACCTCCTACTGCAGGTGAGGCCACCTTGATCCCCCCCCCCCCCCCCCCCCCCCTCCTTTCTTGTGCCATTGCCCTTGTTGTTGCAGCCTCCTGACACCGACCTGCTGCCATGGCGGTGGCACAGCGTGTCTTTGCGTGCCTCAACGACGAACAGCTGCCGGTGCGGATGGACGCCGTCGTGGCAGTGCGCCACTTCGTGGACGCCCTGGAAGATCACAGCATCCTGAAGCCCATCCTGCCGCAGCTGCTGAACCAGTTCTTCTCGCTCATGAACGAGGTGGGGCGACGCCCCCCCCCCCCCCCCCTTTCCCCCTGACACAAATACCGGGCGGTCTTAGCGACTGCTTCAGGGGCAGCTAGTGTGCCAACGCTGGAACACTGCTCACCACTTGTCCCCACTCAGGTGGAGAACGAGGACCTCGTGATGACACTGGAGACAATCGTGGAGAAGTTTGGTGATGAAATCGCACCCTACGCTGTCGGCCTGTGCCAGAACCTCAACGTGGCCTTCATGAAGATGATTGAGGATGACGTGGGGCCCCCTTTCGACCCGCTAGCAGCTGCCTGGCAGCGTGCAGCGTGGTGCTGTTTGGCTGCCTTGCCAGGCCCTTACCCCGCCTTGCGCTGACCTTGCCTGCTTGCGGCGGCGCTTTAGGACGACGATGACGATGACGATGGCGCAGGCACACTGGCCGCCTTTGGCTGCTTGCGTGCCATCACCACCGTCCTAGAGTCCATGTCCTCCATGCGGCACCTCTACCCACAGCTGGAGGAGATCCTCTACCCGATGATGTACAAGATGCTGAGCACGGATGGGCAGGAGGTGTTTGAGGAGGTGGTGGAGATCCTGTCGTACTTCACCTACTTCTCGCCCACCATCTCGCCCCGCATGTGGACGCTCTGGCCGCTGCTGCACAAGTGCCTCATCGAGTGGGCGGTGGACTACTTTGACAACATCCTGGTTCCGCTGGACAACTTTGTGAACCGCGATACGGAGACGTTTCTGTCCAACCCCGACTATGTCGTCTCTGTGCTCGACATGGTGGGCAAGGTGCTTGGCAGGTGCGGCTGTCCCCGCCTACGTTTGCCACCACCTGGTCGCTAAGAGCAAAGAAACGCGTGTCTCAGCTGCTATAAAGTAAGTAAAGTAAGGATCTGGGTGGGATGTACCCGGCTAAGGAGTCAGCAAGAGCAATGGCGCCAATGACAGCGATTGATGTGCTCTGTGCGGCGGGTGTCCTTTACGCTGAGTGTGGCTGGTGTGACCTCTGTCCGCAGCGCTGACATAATGGAGAGCGAGATGATCCCCGCCTGCAAGCTGATGGAGATCGTGCTGCAGAACTGCCGGGGCCGGGTGGACAGCCAGATCGGGCCCTACATAGAGCTGGCTCTCGGGCGGCTGCGCATCGCGGAGAAGGGCACCCTGAAGGATTTCTGTGTGGAGGTGAGCCCAGCCTCTGGGCCTGATACCCGGGTGGCCTAGGAGTGGGTGCCCTGGAGGGATTGCGGCCGCCACAGCACCCACGGGCGTGTAGCTTCTACCCTGCTGGTGTTGGTGCTAATGCGCCCCCGGCTGCGTGCCTGCAGGTGGTGGCGAACGCGATCTTCTACAACCCGGTGCTGGCGCTGGGGCAGCTGCAGCAGAAGGGGGCGCTGCAGTACTTGTTCGCAACCTGGTTTGAGATGATTACCAAGGTGGGCCTCCAGGGCCACCCTCGCACCCCCCCTCCTCACTCATCAGCCCAGTGCTGACCACCCTCTTGCTCCACCCCGCCCCGTATCCGCCGCGGCTGCCCTCACGCTGCAGGTGAATAGCAAAACGGAGAAGCCCACGCACTTCAAGCGCCCGCATGACAAGAAGATCTGCATCCTGGCCCTCGTGGCCATTCTGCAGACGCCTGCGGAGGCGCTGCCGCAGGAGGTGCAGGCGGGCATCGTGCAGGTGCGGCCAGCGTGGGCCCGGTTGTCGCGTTTTGTCCTGTTGCATGCGTTTTGGTGATATTGTCTGTGCTGACATTCCCCCCCCCCCCCCCCCCCCTCAACACACACACACACACACACAACAGGTGTTCCAAGGCACCGTGCGCCTCCTCATCAACCTGAAGACGCAACTGGTGAGGCACTCAGCTCCTGCTCCCGTCAGTCAGGCGACTCTACAATCGCCGCGTGTGCCATGGAACCCATAACAACACGTATTCTTAAGCCTCGTGTAGGGCTTATAGTAGGGCTTGCAGGTTTTGGGCGTATAGGGCTTGCATATCTCCTGTAGGAACGCCCGCTAAAGTTCCGCTACAGCTTTGTCTAAATCCGATCTCTGACAGGAATGGCAGGTTCATATTCGCAGTGCGCTTATTGTGTCGGCATCCGTGCTGCTTGCTTTATCACATGGCACATGAGGCCGCCCGCCTCCTGCGTGGCGACCTGGGGACGGGCCTCGTGGCTAACCTCTGGCACGCAACAGGAGAACGCCAAAGACGACGACGATGAGGCAGCCTCAGACGACGACGACGACGATGATGATGACGCGGAGGAGGACACCGAAGACAGGGACGACAATGAGGATGAGGACAACGAGGACGATGACGCGTGCGTGCTCCCCCCCCAAACAACACACACACCACACACACACACACAGCTGTGAAGCGCGGCCAGCGCGGCCTGACCCGGTTCCTTTGCGCGTCAATGCTGATCCTTCCCTCCCTCTTCCCTGCGGCGTGTGCCACCTCCTCAGCTACCTGCGCCGGCTAGCTGCCAAGGCGAAGAACTTCACCTTTGGGGATGACAGCGATGACGATTGGACAGACGACGAAGAGGTGCCCCCCCGCGCGGTCTCCCGGGCACACACATGCTTGCCCCTCTCCGCCTACCTCTGCGCAGCACCTAGCCGGGCTTGTCGCCGCTGTTCCTGGTTGTGTGCACGCGGTCGTCACACCCGGTCTCGGCAAGGTGTCAAGTGCGCCTTCGGGGGCTTCCCTGTGCCGCGCGTCCATCTCACCCACGGCCTCGGGTGGGCACAGTGATGGTCCGGGATGGCACTGTCCGTGTCTATGCAAACTCAGGTTTGATTTGGTACAGCTTCTCATTCGGAAATAGCACTCCTTTCAACACACACAAGTGAGAGAATCCGTGTTGACTACTGGACTATGTGTGTGCTGCGAACTCGGCATTTCCTGCGCCGGCGCCCTCTTGCCACGGGCCGCGGAAGCTCTTCGCCTATCTTTGCAGCTTATGCGATCCAAACCTGCGCTGTCTTGGGAGGCGTGCGCTTCCCAAGAGTGCTTACATTGCCCCGGTGGCTGAGATTGTGCCCCCCCTCTGCTGTGCGTTTGTGTCTGCAGGTGCAGACCCCCATCGACGACATCGACCCCTTTGTGTCCTTCTCCGACCTGCTGAACCACTTCCAAGCCAGCGACCAGCAGAAGCTGGGCGTGCTGACCTCCTCCGCGGACGAGACGGTGCGGCCATTGCGTGCGCCCGCGGCGACGCCGGCGGTCCCACCTGCCCGTCAGCCCGCTGCCCTTGCCGTGACCAGCCCTCAAGGAAGAGCGCTCGGTTATGCTCAGCTCAACCCACCTTCCTCGATCCCAACGGAATTCAAGTATTCCCGAGAACCTTTTTTTTTTCGCCCCCGGGACAGGACTGGCACCAGCGAAACCCTTGCAGCGTCTCTACGACGGCCGTTTAGGCAGCAATCCAGTTACGGAAAGCCCTGGGTAGGCGACGCTCCGTTATAGTCATCAAGCAAATTCTGGCTGAATCTAGGCAACACCGTGCGGGACATACATATTGCGTACTTGAGTACAGTATCACAGCGGGACATACATATTGCGTACTTGAGTACAGTATCACAGCCATTCAGTGCCAACTTCCGGATTGCCGTCTCGGCCTTCCGGATTCCGGATTGCGCATTCACCCTGGGATGATTCTGCACTCTTCCTCCGAGGCCCTAGATTGCGCCCCGGCTTGATGGACCCCCCGGCCGCCCGTTCCGACTCCTCCCTTCGTGGCTTGCCCCTCCCCCCGGCCCCCGCAGGTGCGCGCAGCGGTGCAGACGTGTATGCAGTTCGCGGAGCAGCGGCGAACGGAGATCGCGGAGGAGCAGAAGAAGGCCGCCGCCGAGGCGAGTGCGGCGTAGAAGACGGCCCTCGCCGATGCGGCCCTCGCTCGACCGCGTTCGTGAGCGGCTGCGTGCCGGTGGCGGCTTCCGCGCGCGGTGCATATTGTGTCGGGTGGGGAGGCGGTGACGAGAGGACAGCGCCGGCCGCCGAAGTTAATATTGAATGCGCAGAGAGGCCGACATCCGCCACCATTTTAGCCCCAAGCAAAGCAGCGCTCCACATCCCGGCTCCCGGAGGATGGCTCGCATGAACAACGCGCACGCCGTCACCAAAGAAAATATGACCGAAAGTGAACATGATCATTCAAATCGTCGGGCCGCACGCCTCGCGAAGGGAGGGTGGGGGGGGGGGGGGGGGGGGGGGGGGCTCAGGAGGGGGACCAAAGCACCCACATGCCAGCCATATGGGAGTGCAATCTAGCGCAGGGATGGCTCGCTTGAACAATGCGCATGCAGTCTCCGGAGAGAAGATGACCGGAAGTGAACATGATCACCCAAACCATCCAGCCGCACGCCTCGTTTTATTTGGGGAATGGGGAGAGGGGGGGGGGGGGTTCAGGTTTGAAATCGCTCCCGAATCTGGACCGGCCAAGCCCCTCTCCAGCGCCCGACCAGCGAGGCGTATGAACAGCGGTGGCAGTGGTCCGTCACGGGCACCCCCCGCTCACGTCCTTGGCGAGTGACTGGGGGGTGGAGCTGCGGGTCGAGGGCGACCCCCACGACCGAAATGAGTTGGAGTTGCTTTTCGAGCTTGCGTTTGCCCTCCGGAGATGCCTGTACGCCCTCCTGTGGGGGCAACGGCTGGCCGCCAGATTGTGCCGCCAGCGTCAGCCCGCCGCTGGGAAAGGATGCCGTGGCATCATGGCATGGATTGGGCACGGGCAGGCAGGTCACCGGCCCGGGTTGGCGCCGTCTCTGCGGCCCCGTCTGCACGGCTGTTCCCATCTTAGCCTCGCACAGAGTAGGGCCTGGATGCCCCCCACCCCCACCCGGCACCTAGTCGCTCCTCGCTGCGACGGGCTGGGGTAGGCACATTGGTGGAGCTGGCTACCACCGCCTGAGCCTGAAGGACTGCAACTTGAGGCTCGGCGATGAAGCTCAGCTGGAAGTCCGGCACACACGGCAGGGAACGCGCGAGGCTCAACCCGGCCCGCCGCACTGACCCCCACCGCACCTCTTCCGACCCGAACCGCAGATGACTTCACTACCACCGGATCAATTGGCAGGCTGACTGCCCCAAACCGAGCTCCGCTTCCCTCGCCGGCAGGCTCGGCACACTCCAGTGCGTTGGGAGGCGCGGTGGCGCAGGCCGTGCCCCGGAATGGGAGAACGTGTGTGTGGGTGGGGGCGGGGGGGGGGGGGGGCAGCCGCTCCCGGCACAAGTGGACGCGCTCTGCCTTGTTGTGCCTGCCGCCAGCAGCAAGGCAGTGCTATGCCGAGGAGGGTGATACATGCTCCCTCCCCCCCCCCCCCCCCCCCCCAAAAAATAAATTAATTAAAATGAAATAAAATAAACAGGGTACTGTAAGATGCCCTGTGACCCGTAGTAATCTAGATGGAGGCCCGGGGAGGGGGAAGGGGAGGGGGGCCAGCAGTCCACATTTGTGAGCAGGCGTGGAGACAGACGCCCTCCATCTGACCACACAAAAGACGCGAGCGCGGGACCGACACCAAGGCCGCGCGCTGCCCCCTTCCCATCCCCGCCCTTCCGCGGCAGCCCGCCCTGCGCCACCGGAGCCCCTGCGCAGGATGAGGGGGGCCCCGCTCCAACTTGATCCAGTCACCACTCCTACACCGGTGCTGAGCCCCGAGTCCGCCTTCCACTGATCACGCGCCTTGATGGAGCCTGCCCCCCACCCCGCCCCTCTCCCTTCGTCTCCCTTCTGCGGCCTCTTTCTGATTGTCTGCAACACCTCGGCTCCGTCTCCTGCATAAACTCGTTGATAACCCCTTGATGCACGTTGATTGGGCCGACCTCCCCCCCCACCCCGCCCCCCCCCCCCCCCCCCCCCCCCGTTGTGGCCCGCTGCCCGTGGGCGCTGCCCGCCGCCGCAAGGGCAGCCGTGTCTGCGCGCGACACTCGACGCCGGGCCGTCCGGCCGCGCCGCCAGCGGAGAACGCCACGCCCAAGCCCGCACCGACCCCCTTCCGCACGCGCACCCCTCGCACCGGCCGCGCGGCGTGCCGGTCCGCGCGCGACTTGTCTTGCGCTGACTCTGCGCGGCGCCAGGAACCGCCGTCGCCGTCCAGGCAGCCAGGCATGCGCGCAGCAGGCGGCGGGAGGCTCAGTTGCGCGCATGTTACACCAAAGATACGCGCCTGCCGGTCCCCCCCCCCCCCCCCCCTCCCCCCTGCCGGCCCTCTCGAACCCTCTTGCGCCACGCGGCCACGGAGAGAGAGAGCAGCTCACGAGGAGGAGCCCCAGCCCCAGCCGCTGCCTGCGATGTTCGTCCACGAGCCTGGAGCAGCAAGCAGAGGCGCGGGCTCAGCCACGCCGGGACGGGAGGGGAGGGGAGGCAAGCCAGGGGCCCGGGGGTCCCGGCAGGCAACAACCGGCGGCAACAGGTGGTACTCTCCCCCCCCCCCCCCCCCCCCCCGCCCCGGTGTGCGCCGGCACTCACTAGCCGGCGGTGGGATGTCGCCGCCAAAGAGAGCATCCACGGCAGCCACCACCGGGTCCGCCACCTGGGAGGGGGGAGGGGGTTGGGGGGCATGAGCAACGCGCGTCAGGTGCCGGTGCAGGTGGGGAGCAGTGCCCCCCCCCCCCCTCTCCCCCCCCCCCCCCCCCAACCACCACCACCACCTCGCTCTCCCCCTTGCACATGCCCCTCTTGGCTACTCCCGTGGCATCACCACCAGCATACACAAGGACGCCTCCGCACATGGCATCACGCACCCAAACACCCATGCCCCTTCCGTCCGTGCCATCGCCGCACAGGTAATCAATCGCATCTGCAACGAGGTTTGCCCGAGTGGTACATGCGCAGTTGGCATGAAGGGGCACGCCGCGGCAGTCACAGGCGGTGTACACCCACACGGCGCCGCCGCCTCGATGGGACCCCTCCAGAACATGCGCCTCGAATCGGGGGGGGCATGCTACCCATGGCAGGAACCTGCGCGACAGTCCTCCGGTGCCCGCGTCTACATTTGGTACCGACACACGGCGTCCCCATTCCCGTGCCGGCACTCCCGCACAAATTCACCTGTACGTATCTCCCCACAGGCGCAGCATCATGCACCTCGATGCGTCTTCGGACCCCATTGCATGAGAGGATGCAGTGGAGACGGAGGAAGAAGGGGGCGTGTGGAGGGTGAGGGGGAAGGATGAAGGGGGAAAAGGGAAGGGGGGGGGGAGGGGGACCTTTGCAAAGCGCTGGGCGAGCTCCGCTGCGCTCTCATCTGCGGGTTGCATGGAAGGGAAGATGCCAGGTGAGTGATGCGCCAGCTGCCTCCCCCCCCCCCGACCCCGCCTTTAAGCAACGCCCATGCGTCTCCCATGCGTCGCCCCGCCCCAGCAGGCCAGCGCAGTGGCTTTGGTCACCTGTTTCGCCGATCGAGTGGAGAAAGTACTCCCGGGTGGGGCACGTGAGCAGGCTGGCCTGCACCGCCGCCTGCACCGCCCAGTTGTGGATGGGCTGCAGCGCCTTGGCGTACGCCTCGCTGGCCGCCTCGTGCATGGTGACCTCGGCGGAGGAGCATAACCGCTCCATGAGCAGCACGATGAAGTGCACGCCGCACTTGAGGCGGTGCAGGTTCCGGCCGGGGCTGTTCTTCACCGCCAGCGTGTTGTCCTGCGGGCCGACCGCCAACCCGGACCTCGCGTCACCACAACCCACCCACCCACCCAATCGGCGCTGCGGCTCCGCAGGGGCGGCCCGCACCTTGCGCCCCTGGTCCACGATCGCTTGCAGCGACGGAAACTGCGCCGCTGCGTCCGCCACGGACTTGCGCTGCGCACATTAAGACAGCAGGGCGGCCACAGGGTCAGAGGCAGGTCGAAAGGGGGGGGGGGGGGGGGGGGGGGGGGGAGGGGCACACGCGCGCGTGTGGCCGCCTCGGCTGGCGGGGCTCACCCCCCCCCTCCCGCCCCCCCCCCCCCCCCACCCCGCCCCCCCGCCGCCGCGTACTCTCGCCCGGCCGAGGTACAGTCGGCGCGCACCTTCTGCTCGAAGTCGGACTGCGCCCACGTGAACACGCTGCCTGCAGGCGGAAGGGGGCACACGGTCAGGACCGGGAAGGGGCTGGCGAACGCACGCGTCGACTCCCTCTCCCACGCCGGTCAGAGCCGGGTACTGCCGACGCACCCGAGCGCGGGGAGGGCGGGAAGGGGGTCGGGGGTCCGCGGCATGCGACGCGCAAACCAACGTCGGGGCAGATCCGCGGCGCCCCGGCAGCAGTCAACGGACCAACGGGGCGGCGGGGCGCACCCATGAGATGGAAGGTGTCGACAATGGGCTCGCAGGCGCTCGCGAACGCCGCGGTGGCCACGGGCGCGCCGCCCTCGCCGGCGGCCTCGCCCTCTCCGCTTGCGAGGTGGAGGCTCTCGAAGGCAGCGATCAGTCGCGGCAGGAACTTCTGCTCACCGGCTGCGGCCTCGGCCTCCGCCATGTTCTACCCTCCTACGGCAGGGAGGGCGGTGAGCCGCGGGGGGTTGTGTCACGTCGCGGCCAAGGGCGGCCTCGGACTGTCGAGGTGGCTGCGGGCAATTGCTCGCATGGGTCTTCTGGCATAAGTAGTGCTGAGATTAGCGGCCGCGGTCAGCCCGTCGTCCCGCGACTACTGAGGTAGTGGGTGAACTTTTTGGTTACAGGGAGAGCGTCCGGAGAATGCACGCAAAGTAGGTAGTGGGTCGACAGCGGGCGGCAGGTTCCTATCTCCATATATAGCCTTTCTCCTTCCAGAGTACTTTCCTTGCGTTCTCTAGACGTTTTTGACCCGACCCGGGACAGAACTGGCACCAGTGAAACCCTCGCAGCGCCTCTACGACGACCGTTTCCTAAAAACATTTTTTTGGTCAGCGATCCAGTTACGGAAAGCCCTGGGTACATACAGGTAGGCGACGCTCGGTGATGGTCGTCAACAAGCAATAATTGCCGAGCATTCTACACCCCTCCACATAAGTCCCAGGCCCCTTTCTCGCCGAATCCGAGCATACGAATAGTAGGGCAGCTGAATATAGGGTTTATGACCTGAAATCCTGGAATATTGCACATTTATGCTCAGCCTTTACCACTATAGGGTGTAAGCAACCCCTTTGGCCCTAACAAGTGTCCTACACGAGTGGAACTTGCGCCACACTGACCGTTTACAGTACCCCCACAACAACGGGGGTTGGTGCCCCGCACGTCCCGCCGCGCATGCATAGACCATTGCATGGTGGGATGGCCATGGGTGGGCGAGGAAACCTGTCAGCAAAGAGGCTAGGGTATTTTTGCTTGGGATGGGGCCATAGTGGCGTGCGCGATGTGGCGTGACACCATCGCCACTGCGGTAGTGCCGACTTGTGGTGCATGAAACTCTCAAACTCGCGGTATCGCTCAGTGCGTTGCAAGGAAACGTCAGAAAATTTTCATATATTAAGTACGAAATAACACTACGCGAGCAGGGCTACAAATTCCAGACTAGCAGCACGGTCGTCCGAGGCCATTTAGGCACTTTTCGATTTTTTTGAAATAATGTGTCAAAATCTGACGTCTGTGTCAGCGTGTGGTCACCGCATTGGCGTGAAACTTTACGCCAATGGGATCTCAAAACCTGATACACGGTGACGGGGCAGTGTGTTATATGTACTTGTGCACGGACTACTCATACTTGGCACATACCCCCCTTTAGCGATGCCCACGACCGCTAGGCCGGATCCCCCCATTCACAACATTGTTTCCACCAGCATCGACGCATTAAGGTGCACGCCATTGCCGCCCCACTGGGCTCGCCGTGGCGCGCTATTAGCATGCGGTCATGCACTGCTATAGAAAAGCTTTGGCCTACGGCAAGGAGGCCGCGAGAACCCTCCCGCATGCGCGTGCAACGATCACAGCCGCATCTGTCCATGATTATGGCCATAAACCATTGTCATCGACATGTAGGGCTTGGTCCAGGTCGTTAATGACATAATTTCAATGCCCTGCGTGTGTGGTGGATAGTGATCATACCAAGGGTGATGTGGTATGAGTACAGGGGCTGTGGTGCCCCATGCCTATTTGTGCACACGAGTGGCGCAATTTGTGGGTTTGAAGCGCTAGCGCCAGAAGCCCTGCTTTTGCCTACATGAAAGTGTTGACGGCAACGGCCACCGCGTGGCAATATGGGTGTATCGCGCTATCGCGGCATTTCCCCCGCACGACCATGAGTAACACGCATGCACTGTCTCAGCGTAGCTGCGCATGGGCATGTGGATCAAATTCGCGAACTCCATACTTATGTGGAGGGGTGTAGTCATAGACGCTATCCGTCCTTGTTCGTAACCAGCATACAAATTTCTACCTCCATATGGTCGCTGCCAGTACCATGTGGTCTCATGGCAGTAGAGTCTCTGGAATAATAATTATTCCTCATGGTATCTCACAGTATTATTAGTCGAAAATCTAGAAGATTTTACCGGCATTCAAGGTCTACCGTGCCGCTCTTTTACTTTCCGAAGTAATTCGATGTGATGTAGTCGCTAGTACTCGTGGCATTAATATCGGGTACTCGTATGTATCCAAACACGACGCGCACGGTGTCGGCCGGTCGGGAACGCCGTGAGAATTGCGGTACCGGCAAAGCCAAGGAGCTCCCACCTATCAATCACCCGTACATGTCTCGTTTTTAATGTATGGCATGTGTGCTCCAGATTGAGCTTGCGCAGGCCATGCTTGCTCACTTCACTTGGCGTTATGGCGCCAGAAGTTTAAAAAGATTTCCGAGGTACGATCGAGGCAGTGTATGTAGGGCAAGCGGGGCATGGACGAAGGCCATGTAATTATGATTAAACATCCCAGCAGAGGACTATCCCTGCTTCCTGCGCTAGCTACACAAAATTGCGACCCTCAGTCCGTTTCAGGAGTCAGCCGCTGTCAGGAAGGGTAGGGGTCACAGGTATCGCCCCCCCAGGATGGAGCGAGAGGGGGGGGGGAGGGGAGGCAGAGCTGCCAGATTAGCAGACCGCCCCGCTTCGACCGCCCCAGACCAGCTCCTCCCTCACTCGCGGCACCACCGGGTCATTGAAGAGGAACTTGCGCGCAAAGAGGTGCGTCGAGTTGATGATGGTGTCCCAGTCACTGTCGGCACGGGTAGAGGGGTGATGGGGACAAGGGTGGGGGGGGTGCTTAGCATTGGCATGTTGCTGCATCAATACATATTGTGCTGTGGCTGGCTGGCTTGGGGGGGGCATGACGATGTTGTACGCGGCGCTTACTTGAGGCCGAGATAGCAGGGCGATGACCTCTTGCGCGGGTTGCGGTGACTGCGGCAGGCCGAGCCAAGCCACAGCGCCATGGTGGAGCCCAGCTGGCGGTCGTACGTGGTGGTGGCGTGGAAGGGGGAGTGGTGCGCTATGGTGTTGGCCCATGACTCGTCGGCGGCGAACAGGAAAGCCGGCGAGTCGAAGAAATCCAGCCAGGGCTTGGCCTGCGTGAGGCAGGGATATGAGTGCGCGATTGCGACTGTGCCTCGAGCTTTATTCCGCCTCGGGATGAGCAGATGGGGCGCTCGCAGGTACAAGTGAGGTGGCAAGACACAGGCCGATCAATTTAAACTTCATCATCAGGGTTTGGTTGGAGGCAGATGCTTCATCTGGGGCTGCAAGAATGGGAAGGGGGAGGAAGGGGGGGGGCACCAACCTGCGCATCGGTAAGCACGTACTCCACAAAGAGGCGGCCCAGCATGTGCCACTGGCTGCCCTTCCACCAGTGCGCCCCGCCCGGCGTCCCCAACAGCCGGCCGCACGCCCCGTCAGCGCACCGTGTTGTGGTGCGCACCGCGTTGGATGACAGGGTTGGGTTGCTCGGGTGCAGGGCGGGCGCCTCCTGCGTGGGGATGATGGAGACGGCACGTGGGTCCAGGCTGGATGCAGCCCCCGCCGCCTGCGCGCTAACCAACATCTCGTGCCGCCTGGCAAGGCACAGCACAACGCCACGGCCCTCAGTTCTATTGACGTGGGATCGCCATCACGATGAGAGACTTTCGTTGCATGATATACATACATATATACCTGTACTATATATGTATGTATACATATATGTGAAGAAGTATGTGTATACATACGCATACTTAGGGGGTTTACATGTATATATATATATATATATATATACACACACAGATATATATATATATACATACAGAGAGAGATACAGAGAGAGAGAGAGAGAGAGAGACCTTGGAGCTGTAGGTAGGTGGCGTCCCAGTTGGGTAAACAGCTAAGCCCTTGTTGAGATGATATATTATTATTGAAGGGCCGTGATGCCCTCCAACCACCTACAGCTCCATTGTGAGCTCTCTGTCTCTCTTCAAGGGGACATTACTAGAGCAATGCAATACTCCTGAACGTAATGTTGAATAGAAGAGCATCCCCACAATTAAATATGGTAAGAATAGTACTCGGCGCCGACATGTGGTTGCCTTTTGCCAAGAGGTTAAGACACCGATGGGGCAGCAACCGACCTCTCCCTGAGGAAACACTCAATGGTGGCTGGCGGCTTGACGGGCAGCGCGCCGCCCGCAATGGGCACCGCGATCTCCCAAGAGGTATCCGCTGCCACGGCCGCCCGCAGCGCCGCCAGCTCAGCGCGCACGATGCCGAAGCTGCCGTACGCGGAGCGCTCCTGGTTGCTGAAGTGCACGTTGCGCACCGTTCCTGTGCCCAGCGGTCACAGGGCGCAATTGACATGGGAGGCAGAGAGCGAGAGAGAGAGAGAGAGAGCAGAAGAAATGTCCAGTGATACGGCCGCTTTGGTTGCTATTGTCCCAATGGCTACGACGATTCCGCCGTGAAGGGATGGCAAGTCAATGGTCCCAACTTTGCCGCTCAGTTTTGGGTCGCGGGAGTCGACATGTTTTGACTCTTTTATGCGAAATGAATCTGCAAGAGTGCTGCACTGCCTATCACGTGAGCTGTGAAGGGGGCATAGCAAATCGGGCGTACTGACCTGGCCTTCAGAGGGCTGCACGCTACGCGCTTTCATTAGCGGACCCTATGCGGGTTAATGCAGCCGAGCCATAAGGCAGCTGGCCTGTTTAGCAAGACTAAGCAGGAACAAAGCTGTGAGAAATTTCAAATGTCAAATTTGGTTAGACTGCTGTCCTCACATCACGCTAGCACCGGCACAGGTACAAGTCGATGCTAGATGTACCCTCACTCTCCTGCATCCTCCGCCCTCCTCTATCTGCGCCCTCATTAGATTTGCGACCCCTGGCGCTATCGCTAAGTCATTGCAAAAGTACTAGGTGGGGTTCTGCCGAGACGGGGTATAACAAGCAGCTCCCCCGCTGGGCAGGGGCGGCAGGCTCACCGTACTTCCCCTGCAGGTAGCAGCGCAAGTAGACCGGCGCCGCGTAGTCCAGGTGAAACACAAACGTGTGCGCGGGGTGGTACAGCCACTGCACGAGGCGCTCCGCGCCGTGCAGCGTCTCCAGGTTGTGCGCAAAGACGATGTAGGCGATGCGGAGGGCGGGCGCCCTGCGGATGTGCGTGATGCGGCGCGGCCGAGCACGTCCGGTCAGGCAGGCGATGCCGCTGCAGGGCAGGGAAGGCCAGCGCCCAGTGGTCTCGCGTGCGGGTGATACGATGGCCTCTCACGGCCGTAGGGCGTGTGGGTGCATTTGTGTGTGTCATTTTTACTGGATGTACTCGTGTACTGTGAACTGCGAGTACCATACTCACGTACATGTGCAGGTCAATGCCATGAAGCACTGCCTCGCCGCATTGATGATGCTGATAGGCAAGCCAATATGAGGGGCCTGGGGCTCACGTGGGCGAGTGCGCGCGCAGCTTGTCGAGCGCCAGCTCTGGCGGCACTATCCGCCCCAGCAAGGCGGCGGTCTGCGCGGTGCGGCACAGCGCAGGCACCACGGCCGCGTCCGCGTTGTGCGCCGGGATGGGGCTGATGAGCCACGGAGGCCTTGTGCATGCGCAGGGCCGGCGCCCAGGCGGTGTCGTAATCCCACGCCGCGCTGTGATTGAGCAGCTCCCGCATGTGCTTGCTCCAGTTGCGGTGGCCGCGGTCGTAGCGCCCCCGGATGGAGACCCCCACCGCGGGCCCGCTGGCCGCCTGCTGCCGCAGCTGGCTCACACCTAGGGCACCGTGGGACAGGGCGGTAAGCAAGACGGGTGACTGACAGCTCTGAGGGAGGCGTGCAGGTGTGGGAGCCTGGTTTGATGGGAGCAGAAAGAGGAGACGGGAGGCGGCTGGCAGCAGGATGATGCTGGGGGTAGTAGGCCGGAAGTTGGCAGATAGTAAGGCAAAGGTGCGAATACACGCGGCGGACATGAGGGCAGTCCCTGAGGGGACGGCTGTGCGGTGCTGTGTACTGTACCCGTACCTTGCACTGTCGAGATAATGAGTGGTAGTGACTACGACTGGGTGCGATGAGGGGATGGGCGGGTTGGGAAATACGCCCCTGGAGGATGGACGGGCATGCGGGGAGATGGCGCTCTGGTGTGGGGGGTACTCAATGAGGGATGGTGGGTGGCAAAGGGCGCGCGGCTCCTCGCAAAGTGCGCAGCAGCTGGGGCGGTATCGTGAAGGCGTGAGCTGAAGGGCCCGGAAGGGGATGAGGCAGGCCCCACCCCAGGTGGTCAGCGTTTGGGAGAAGGCGGTTCACCTTGCCGGTGAACGCTGGCGAGGCGCGGCACGTGCAGGAGCACCAGCGCCGCGGTGGTCGCGGCCAGGATACGGACTGCTCCGCGCTGTCGCACGGCACAGCAGCCGGTGACGTCCCGTGGCCGGACCATCGCCGACTCGCCGCACTCGCACTAGGACCGCTGCCTGCCAGCTGCTGCGACCATTGCCCCCCAGAGAGCACGCCGCTGAGCCCGGACGGCCAGGAGCGCAAGACGCCCAGGGCTGGCCCTCACGGGCCTGTCGCGACTTCGATGGTGACAGGCCGGCCCTGCAGTGACTGAGCCCTCACCGTTGGCCGCAGTCCTCCGATTCGTATAGTGCGCCGCTTCCCCTCGGCTACTCGCCTGCCGATGTCCTGCTGGCGCTAGTAAAACTCGCCTCCCGAGTCTTCTCCCCCAGGTAGCGAGCGACTACCAGTCCTGCTCACTGCGGTTAGACTAGCAGCACTTGATTGTTACAGCACGCTGTTGTAGCTCCGTTCAATCTCGCGCGTTCGTGCTGTGCCGACTGTCAAGATGTGCGCGCCTCGGCGCGGCCTACTGCTGATGCTTGCTGACCGCCCCGCGACGATGACGCGAGCGTCGCAGTTCGTCGCGCGGTGGCCCTCGGCGCTGCGATGCTGGTTTCGGAGCGGAGTCGCTTCGACTATCGTGGTGAGTCACATCGTCTCCCGAGGCGTTGCGAGTACATAGTTGGTTTCGGAGACCTGATCAAGCACGGCCGGTATCTGGACATACAGTATTCCACATACCCGTACGGTGTAATAATGCATAAAATGGTATTAATAAGCAGCGACCACTGCTACAACATATGGTCGCAAATATATCCGCATATATATCCGCAAATATCCGCATATATATCCGCAAATATCCGCATATATATCCGCAAATATATCGCATAATAATACCGTAATGTAGGTACATCCCTTGTCCGCTCGGTAGAGCGGTCGTCTCGTATGCGAGAGACCCGGGTTCGATTCCTGGCTGATGTATTTCGGCAATATCGGCCCGGCGTGTCCCGGGTTTATCCGGTTGATGCATTAGCCCTTCGGGGTTCGAATGAGGCAATGGTCTATGGGCTATGCCAGACCTACGACTGCAGTTGGCGCACGAGGTCAAGTGCTGGGGCGGCTTCGGCCGATGTCCCGGGGCGAACTTTACTTTACTTTAATACCGCAATGTGCTGCTACTGGTCGCGGGTGGTCGCAGGCAGGAAATCGTCGGCTCCGTTCACTTTCCTTTCGCCACCAACCTGATATTATTACATGAGCTAGCAGCAGAAGGCGATATCAGGAAATCACCAAAAAAAGGACAATCAGAAAGGTCCTCTACAGCGACTGCGGGGTGGAAGCAGTAACATGAGAAGACGCATAATGGGCACGAGCCCACGCATCAGACTTGGCCATCTGCACACCGGCATAGAGAATGCCGCCCAGAGTACCATGCACGAAAGCCGAGACCCGCTGCAACAGCCCCCGCCGTGTGCGCGACAAGTGACGGCGGAACTCAGCAGGTGGGCTGGCGACAAAGTTCCGAAGTGCCTGAACGGATTGACCACGAAGGAAGCATGAGGTCGGGGCGGAAGGACCGCCAGGGAAGTTGCGCACAGCCAACAGCACCGCGAAGATGTAGACCACCGTCAAAGCGGACTTCCCGAGACGGCCGCGGTCCTCAACCACAAAAGGGTAGTACCGGTGAACACCATGCACTAGGGCGGAAGACGCCCGGTCCGCTGCCAACTTAGCATGCTCCGCCTCGGTCGCCGCGATTCCCGGGATGCACCAGCGGGGGTCGTTGCTCCAAGTGGGGGTCGTGGAGGACACGCACGCGAAGTCGATCATGTAATCGCACGCCGCCGCCCCCCCCCATCCCGCCAGCGTCAAGTCCGACGGCCGCGAGCGGTCCGCTGGGCGCAGCCCACTCGTCTCAAGGGTCAAGGCGCCGGCTCCCGAACGGTCCCGGTCAAGCACCGCCCCCGCATCAATTGCCACAGATGCCCACAGATTCTTTAAAGCGGTATGCATGCGGTGCTTGTAGTTCGCTACGGGGCATATGGGTAGATGATCCACGATGAAATCCGTAGCGCTCCGGTTCGAGCCATCCGTAGGGCGAAGCCATAAGGGATCAATACCACACGTGGGGGCCAGGGCAAGTGACAAGCGCAGAACCTCCGCGCGGCAAAGGCCCAATACCCGCGCAGCGGCGGCCGAATAAGCAGCATGGGGAATCTTGCGGGCTGACTCGTGATCCGACTGGAAAAGCGATAGGGAGCCCGGCCCGCACGCGTTGTACAAGCGCAGGGTATCAAGTCGCGAGGCCGCGGCACCAGTACGCTGGAAGCTGAGATCGAGGGCCACGAAGTCACGCAAGCGAATCGCACGGCTGAGGTGGCATTGGACAACCATGGTCGTGGGTTGATCATCGGAGGACGCACCCGAGCCCGTACCCAAGGGCGGCCACCATCCTGATATGGTGGGTCGATGCCGCAGAAGATGCCGGCCGGAGATGCGCGCCGCCGGAGCCGCGCGCGCGAACGCGCGCAGCTACGGTACCGGTACTGCGCTAAAGCCCGTAGCCCTAGATTATTATCTACTACTCTGTAGCAGTCCCATGCTAACCGGAACACGATATGGAAGAAAGACGAGATTAATGCGCTGCTACGAACTCACCAGTCTATTAGGATGCACATACACCGGGAAATTAAGAAAGAAAAAAATGATCATAACGTGCGGTATTCTAGGGCTTCAGATCATAAACTCTATGTTCACTTGCCCATGTATCCGTAAACTCAGATTTGGCGAAAAGGGGGCCTGGGACTTGTGTGGAGGGGTGTATTACGCCCGACTGCTACTCATCTTATAGATGCACAGCTGCACTGCATTCCCAAGTTAGCATGCCGCATCCTGCTGCTGATGATATAAGACGATTGGACGAGCAGACTGACGATGCCGCGTCACCCGTGCATGCCATTGGGCTGCGATCACAAATCTATGTAATGTGTATTAGCTACACGCACGGCCGAACACGCACAGCTACGACATACATGCTCGGCTACATACACAGCAATAGCGCAAAATTGTGCAGGGTGTCTCACACTACTACCGGCAGCAAGTATGAATGCAGAGTGAATAATAATGATACCTGCACTGATGAGGTCGTCAAAATAACATGCATGTACACACACCCCATATCAGACGGCGCAGCAATGAAGTGATATCAGGCGCATCTTGCGGAATTCCTTCAGGACATTAGATAAAATTGAACGGGCTGTATGTATCTGCCTCTGAAACCCGGCGAGGGCCCATGACGATGTCAGCGGCGCAACGTCGCGCAGCATGCATGCATTTATGTGGTTACTAGTCAATCGAGTCCGCTGAGGTTGGCCATCAGCAAATTTAGCCGCAATGCGCTGTTGACATGCATCACACGAGGCAGCTCCGTGAGGATAACACGATTTCGCTATGTGCAGGAAGGTGCGAGTCACCCGCCAGCTGCATCAGTGCACCAAGAGACCACAACCTAACCCCCTAATTGGGGTCGTCAGGGACATCAACCAACTGGTCGTTTTTACATGTCAGTTATTGTGACTCCTTGCCAGCGCTGCGGACTGGACATAACCCGTAGGAGGAGGCAGGGAGCCACTCACGGCGATGCTATCTGGGCCAGTTAGCCTGCAAGAGGCTGTCCCCACGATTATTGGGGGGGGGCGGGGGGCTCATCAGGGTGATCAGAAGAAATGCTTACGCCCCAATTGGAATGTAGGACTTGGATAGTGTTATTACTATTTTTGCCTCAATTAGAGCCTTGGAGCGGGGCGGCGGGGCGCATGCTTGGTGGAGACTGCCAACAGAGGCCATGAAGAGCATGCCGCAGGAGGGCCTCAAGCAGCGACCTCACGCAGCGAGTCGGGATCGAACGCCTTCTTCCAAAAGTACGCGTCTGGAGACCTGTTACCACCAGAGACATGGATCACGAAGGTGAGGAGCTGTGTAATCTGCGTCAGGCTGTCTAAGAGGGATAAATAAGGAGGTGGGGGGGGGGGGGGGGGGCAAGAGGGGAGGCTTACGGCTTCCATATCTCCGGGATATCGTCCTTGAAGATCCAGCACTGCGCGGGGACGCCGCAGACGCACAGTCCAGGGGGTCAGCAGTGTACCGTGGGGTCAGGGCTGGCCGCACCGCAGCGGCCACCGCAGCCCGGCGCACACACCTCGTACTCGATGTTGATGATGCGGCTGTGGTAGCGGTTCTTGTTCTTGAAGAGGTGCTGGTCCGGCAGCTTCTCGGGCCCGATAAGGTCGTCTGCTGTTCGGCCGAGTGTCTTGGCGTGGGCGCGCTGAGGTGGTGCAAGGGGGTGCCACAGAACACGAGGAAATGAGGTTGATGATCGAGGCAAATGCATGCATCAAAATAATGCAACACATGCATGAATAGGGTCTGGTTACACCCTAATAGGGGCAAGGGGGGCAAATGCGGCGGTCACCAGATCCTCCGAGTCAAAAAAGTAGCCGTGCTCTGCCCACTTGGATCCGTCTGGCAGCGTGTAGAGCGTATACAGGTCGGACCAGGAGATGAGCGGGCTGCCGTCTGGGCCAGGGCCGATGTTGAAGCACGCACAGTGAACCGGCTCTACCGCCGAAGGAGGGAATGGAAGCGCGCGGGCCGCGGGGGGGGGGGGGGGGGGGGGGGGTTCAGCATCTCAACAACTAGGGGTACTGGGCACGATATTCACTGGGAATACCCCCGCACAGCCAGCAAGAGTTCAAGTATAGACGATACAGTAGCAGACATGTAGTGAGCCTTCGTGTGGGTAGCATGCGCCCCCGATACAAGGCTTGCTTTATGGGTTATTGTAGATGCGTCGGCACCCATAGCAGCATTGCTCGTCCGGGGCGTCGCAGGGGGGGGGGGGGGGGGGGGGCTGTGGACCTCGGATGGTGAAGGTGAACACGCGCGAGGAGTCGTCGGGGTCGGGCACCTCTGCTTCCTCGAAGAAGGCGACACCTGCAGGCCAGCAATCATGTTGGGGAGGTACGACGATCAAGGATGCATAGGCGCAGGAGAGGAAGGAGAGCAAAGGGGCGCAGGGATGGAGGGGTGAGAAGGGGGGGGGGGGGGGAGGGGAAGGGGGGTGGGGTGGGGGTTACAGCACCCGCGAGCGACTTGAGGCCGTGCGCCGCCATGCCGGTGAAGCCGCGAGGCGGCTGCGGCAGGTTTTTGCGCAGCGTAATCCTCGCGTCGCCGCCCTCCCGGTCCACTAGGTATCTGTTCACCTGCCAGCGGCCCATCGCAGCGGCTCAGTGGAGGGTGCTCCGGGGAGAGGGGGGGCCTGCTGGAGTCGGATGCTGAACGATACTGCTCCGCGTATAAGAGCACCTAGCGAGGGGGCACACCTGTGCGGCTTGCTGTACTGCTGGCGCCTCCTCCACCACAGGCACCTGGATCTCCGGCGCAGCCAGCTGCGCCTGCGTGAGGCAGCCATCCCGCAGACCGGCGCCCTTAGGTTGTCAGCCAGTACCTGAGGCGCAGGGTCGTCAGCGGGCATATTAGACAGCGGGAGGGGGAGTGAGGGGGAGCGTACCGGGAGGCTACCCTTGGAGCCGGCAAAGGACTTGAGGTACTTGTACTGGCGCTTGACGGCGGCAGCGGAGCGGTTGCCCGGGAGCATCGCGGCGATGTCAGCAAAGGGGATGGAGATGGAGGAGGCCTCCATGATGAGCTTGTTCTCATCCGGCAGGAAGCCGTTCTTGGTGGGTACCAGCGACGCACTGTCCCGGGACACTGTGAGGGGGCCGCTGCGGGGGCGGTACGATAGCTCCAGCAGGTCCTCCTCTTCCTGCTTGCCAAAGTCCAGCAGGGCAGCTGCGGGCCCACATGGTCAGCGACACTCCGCACCACCCTCTGCTGCCGTTAGGCCGCCCATCCCCCCACCCAACCCCTTTCCTGCGCACTGGAGCTGGAGCCGGAGCTGGCTCACCTTGCGCGTGCAGCTCCGTCTCCCAGTACGGCACCAGGCTGAGCGCAGGCCGGGGCTCCCGCAGCTGGGCGGGGAGGATTCCCCCGCCGTAATAGGCATCCCCGGACAGCTGCTCCTCCCGCACGCCCGTCAGCAGCGCTTCGTTCACTGGCAGCGCCGGAAAGTCCGGCAGCCACAGGCGTTGCCGCTTGGCGCGCATCCTGCCCGCTTGGGTGCGTGCGTCCGCCGCCAGCCGCGCACCCGGTGTCACAAGACGAGACGGCGACGACACGCTTATTTGTTCTCTGCTAGTTGGGTTCGCGCAAAGCGGTATCGCAGTGGCTTAATGCGGGCCCGCCAGGCCTGTAACCCTTCTTAGCTTGGGCAGTCGCCAGCAGTCCATGCAACAGCACGTAGTTGACTGTGCTTAAGCTCACAGTGCTGTGGTCGAGGGCTGGGAGGTCGATGCTTTTTCGCTTCTCTGCACCGATCATCCAGCCCAGGCCTGGGCGCGAAGACTGCCATATATAATGTGCTGGGGTCTTCAGCACGGAACCATGGATGAATACCCTACTGTAAACCTGTCTTCTCACAACCTGAGTAGACGAGTAGGCATTTATTCCCCGCCAGCCGGACGCTGAACCGCGTGGTGCGCGCTAATGTACCACGGTCCTCGCCCTCGCGCGGGCCGGGCGCGTGTAATCTAGAGTCATCCCACCCGCACAGCCAGGGTTTACCCGGAGCAATGTATTAACGATATCGCAGTGCAGCAAACGGTAAGGATTACATCGTTTCAAATATTCAAATTCACAACAGTGACATTCGGCGCAGTCGCCGGGCGCGAAGCAAGAGTTCATATTCAGAGAGCAGCATATTAGGATCGCACTAGTGTTGATTTTCAATTATCTTGAACGGCCGCCCTCTATGTGCCCTTGACCGCCCTCTTGTAGTGCTGCCACATGTCCGCGATAGTAGTCCGCACCATGCTTACGACTACTATTGGCATCACCA
The DNA here is from genome assembly GCA_006384855.1 of Tetraselmis striata. NCBI lineage: Eukaryota > Viridiplantae > Chlorophyta > Chlorodendrophyceae > Chlorodendrales > Chlorodendraceae > Tetraselmis > Tetraselmis striata. The sequence goes on from VCJN01003079.1 coordinate 164,720, forward strand.
AGCGGTACATGCATACATACGCTTAACAAAGGAGACAAATAAGGGGACGAGTGTTCCCAATCATGAATGCTGGTGCCATGACGGGATTCCCATATTTTCATGTCATCTTAACGACGATGTATCCAATGTATATATCGTTGAGAAATACCGGGGAGAGGAGAGGAGACTTGAATTTTGGTGTCGTCTACCCAAGGGTGTATACAAACCATACCAATACACCTCTATACATGGACGATCGTGGGTGATTAAAAAACCACCGCGTCTGTATCGATTTAACGTTGACGCGATACATCGTTACTAACATTGTGCAATCGCGGGGACATACTGTCAAGCGTTCACGATTCTTGACGATTTCACATCGCCACGATAAAAACGTGACTACATTGATGTGCACTCATGACATAGTGTATATCGTTGGGTTGATGAGAAAACGCAAGCAAGTTATGAACGATGCTAGGTGACCACAACTTACCTCACCTGCAACGAATGATTAACGATAACACGAGATATCGTTATGAGCAATGTGCGCTCGAAACATATTGTCAAGGGTTGATGATAACACAGTGACATACTCGTATGCACGATCGTGGATGATAAAAAGCTACCACATGTAACGACTTCACGTTGACACGATATAGCCTGACAAACACCGCTACGCACTCTGTCTGCGCCCGGTGTTGATGAAAACACGCAAGGCATGAACGGATGATGGGTGACAAAAAATACCTGCTTACATGTAACGATTTAACGTTAACACGATATATCGTTACTAACATTGTGCGGTCGGGACACGCCGTCCGGGGTTGAAGACAACACGGCGACACTATACTCGTATGAACGATCGTGGGTGATTAGAAACTACCGCACCTATAAACACTTATTAACGTTGACAAGATGTAGCGATACTAACTATGTTGTGCGCTCGGGGCATATTTTCTGTCCGGGATTGATGAAAACACGCGCATGTCATGGACGATTATTATGGGTGACAAACAATTGTTTAACCTGTAGCGATTTAACATCGACACAATGTATCATTTACTAATGCGGTCGGAACTTATCGTCCGGCGTTATTACCGACTTGTAACGATTTCACGTTGACACGATACGGCGTGACTAACGCGCTCATGTGCGCTCGGGACATATTGTCCGTCGGTGGGTTGATGAATATACACGCCAGCCAGGCATGAACGATATAACGGGTTACAAAAAACAACTACCTCACATGTAACGATTTCACGTTGACACAATATATCGTTACTAACACTACCGTGCGGTCGGGACATATTGTATGTTATACATGATGTAACGTACACGGCGACATACTCGCATGAACGATTTCATGTTGGCATGATATATATATACATATGTGTAGCCCGACTAATATATATATATATATATATATATATATATATATATATATATATATATATATATATATGTATGTATGTATGTATGTATAGCCTGACTAACATTGTTGTGCGCACGGGGCATACTGTCCGTCCGGAGTTGACAAAAACATGCAAGTCGAGAATGATTATGGGTGACCAAAACAACTACCTCACTTGTAACGATTTAACGTAGTTGACACAATATATCGTTACTACCACTGTGTAGCGATGATATATCGTTGCGGCGATGACATGTGGTGTTTATTACGCCAGAAAATACTGCAACGAATAGTCGTATCAACGATACGTCGTTCACACATTGCGTCGTATAAGTAATGGGCTCTCGCTCCGAAACGATGTAATTCTTGTGATGCGCCGCAACGAGGTGTCGCGTGCATAAGGCGCAAAAAGTGGTTTGCGGACCAAATGGAAGGGTGGGGGGTGCGGGTGTGGTGGAGCGGCTTCCGGGGGGAGTACGGGCAGTCCGTTGGAATGATCTTGAGGATGGGCGGCGTTTCTCGGAAAATGTGCGGTAGTAGCATGGACAATGCGCCAGCAACACGGTGGTTACCAAATGTGGCCACAAGAAATATGTGTCAAAAACATTATAATCTCTCAAAGCGGGGTGCGAGTCGCAACATTGTGGGTGCAATGACGACACGTTGCAATTCCCACGCCATTTCGGGACATGATGTGTGATGCCGAGCGAGTGCGGCTGTCAACATGTGGCATTACATACCTTGTCACTATCACCACATGTGGCAACATAAAACCGGCGTCATGCATTATCTCCCAAAATGGCGCGGGAACCGCAATATTGTATGTGTAATGGCGACACCTTGCAACCTCGACGCCATTTATTTGGGAGATATTAATGTGTGGCGCCGGAACGGCTGTCAATGTACGACATTGCACGCAGTATGATTTATATTACCACAGCATGTGGCCACATGAAACCGGCGTTATGCATTATCAGAATATACCGAGCAGCGTAGGCGGCGGGTCATCCGCCTGACAACCGTAGTTAGGCGCTTCACTTCGTCTAATCCTTATATATCGGTAATATCGCCTGGTTGTCACCGCGCATCCCTCCGCCCTGCACCGCCCTCAGCACGGGGTAACCCGTCGGTGCCCCCGTGCCCCGCCGGGTTACCCGCCCTGTGCCTTAGTTAGAAATCCCTCTAGAATATTATAATGGAGACCTGACGATGAGGGGTGGGAGGCAGTGTGTGACACCTGGTTGTGTAGCTGGCAGTGTGTGACAGTTGTGTGACAGTGGAGTGGCAGCGCGTTGCTGGCGAGGCAGAGCTGGTGACAGTATCTTACAATCGTCTTCATCCGGCCCGTGCCTGGGCGCAACCGTCAGGGCTCCGCAACGCCGTTATCTGCTAAGCGGCGGGTGCATCGTTGTTTCACAGACATAGAGGATGGCTGACGCTAGGCGGAAGGAAGCTGCAGCACGCGTCGCGAGCCGATGGCTGTCGGGGCTCAAGTCCCGGAGGGTGAGGCAGCCGTCACGCCTGCGCCTGACAGTGTGGCTGACAGGCGAGTCCGATAGCGAAGCGATTGCGAAAGCGCTCACTTCCTGCGGTGCGGAGTCTACCAGGTACAACGCTGCGCTTTATCCCACGCGGTATATTGTCACACTCAGACAACATGCGCTGTGTATTAGCCACGACTGAGTGACCTCGACACTCCGCTCTCTCCGGTGCAGCTTGGCACAGGGCAGTGACCCTCCTGGAGCCCAAACGGCGGCAGCGTGGCCACAGAGCATCACTGCCTGCTTTCCAGCAGAGGTAGGCGATACTTGCTCTTCGCTTGCCGCCGCTGAGTATAGCCGGATTTGCTTCACTGCATGTGCTGCTCAGTCTGTGTCAGGTATCCGACGACAACGATGTCCCTTGCCGCCTGCAGCACACGATGCTGGTGCGAGGGCTGCGTGAGGTGGGCCGGATGGCGCGCACCGCTGGGCACAGCGTTCTCTTTCAGGCCGAGGCGGTGATGGATGCGTCGTGGGCGAACAGCCGCGAAGATGTTTATATACCTGTAGAAGTCCAGAGGAACTTTTGGCTGGTGCCGGTGTGGTGCGGCATCGTCCTCGTTGCCTGTATGCGTGCCGCCTGGTGTCTTGGTCATTGTGCGCGCAGTCCACATTTCACTGCTGGATGAGCATGAATTGCGGCTGGGAGAAGGTACGTCCCTTACGACTGTTGCTGCAAAACCCTGCCGAGGTGACACAACAGGTGCGATATCCCGGAGCCGGGCGCGCTGAATATTCTGCTGGAGCCAACATATGCGGCATGGCCAGGTAAGTGGGCGCATGCCCTTGCATGCATGGCGAGTGAGATCTTGCCTGTGGCCCGCACACCACAGCAGGGTGCCTTGAAGCTGTGTGCCGTTGCTCCATTCTCCAGGCAAAGGCACAGTCGATGGCCTGCAGCACCCAGCAACCATCCTCGTGCTCAAGCACCTAGCGTCCTCCAGCTTCACGGGGCATGAGCAGGTCATGGACTATGGCATTGGATCAGGCGTGCTGGCTATAGCAGCACTGAAATTCGGGGCGGGGCATGTGGTACCTGCAGCACCCCCCTTGCTGCTCCCCACAACACCATCCCCCCCCCCCCCCCCCCTTCCCGCGCCCCCCCCCCCCCCCCCCAATTGTCTTTCCTGATTCTGCAGCGTGGGATCCCATCACCCTGGAAACTCGCTAACACACAGGCCCTCTTTACTGACCGGCTGGCTGCAGGTTGGGGTGGACATCGACCCAGTTTGCGTGACCACATCGCAGAAGAACATGGCTCGAAACGGCATCCCGGACACCCAGTTTGAGGTTCTGTGCGGCGGAGACATATTGGAGGAAGAGCCATTGAAAGCGGTGCGGGCGGTGCTTGTGTGTTGAGCAGCCACTCAAGGATGCTGTAGGCCACGGACGCTTTGACTGAGACGCAGGGCATGTACGTTGGTATCTCGGCAATGCAGGCTGGTATGAAGACGCAGGCGTTTGATGTCTGCATGGCCAATGTGTTGGAGGGAGACATGCAGAGGCTCAGGATGCGCTTGCTTAGCTATCTCAAGCCAGGAGGGCTGTTCATTCTGTCCGGCATGTTGACGGACCAGGTGAATCCAATTGCCTAGTGTTTCCGCGACTGCGAGTGCTCTGCAGATGATCCCTGCCCATGTGCCTGCGCTATCTCAAGCTTACAGTGATGCAGATAGTGCGTGACCTACCTATCTTTGTCATGTTAACTCGAGTTCCTTCGATGTCGCTGTTGACCAGGTGCCTGAGGTCATGCAAAACTTTTCTCCGTTTCTATCCGATGTTGAAACTGAAGAGATGAGTGGCTGGACGCGCATCAGCGGCCATATCTCTGAAACCGTGGCCCCGGAGGAGGGACGCCATTAGTGAGACGAGTATACAGACTCAGTAACCATTCCCATTCCGTGGATGGTTACTGTCCCCAGTACGCTATCTGTATGCCAACCTGTGCAATGCAAAAAAATCCAGACGGCGTGTGCTGTAGAACTTGTGCAGTGCATCATAGAAGTGTCAGGTCCGTACACGGGGGATCACGTTGACGGCGTCATCCATTCCTGCTCCATGAGTTGATTTTTCGTTTAAAGATGAGCAGAAGATCCCAGCATGACTGGTCGGTTTGTATAGATATTCTGCCCTGGTACGAGGTGGGGGGGGGGGGGGGGGGGGGTAGCTTCCTCATCGACCTGTGTTTTTCACCATCGCCCACGCGGTGCATATCATCAGGCGGGGCAGATGGACTGCCAAACGCATGACAGCGGCGGTGGGGGCGCTGCCGTTCAAACATATTATATTACAGGCTTCTATTTTCTGTAAAGTGTATTTATAAGCAGAGGCGTGCTGATGCTGATGATCTCGTGTAACCCATTGCCAGGGATTCGTTGATCACTGTCTAGGCCAGCAGTTTGACAGAAGAAAATGTAATAGGTCCAAACTGATTAGTATCTAGGAAGTACGAGTAGATGATACGTGGAAGCTCTTCATGGCTGTACATACTGGCTAATCATCTGGCTAATCATCTCGACATAGGCACCGTACCGGTATGAGCATATGAGCAGCAAAGTCACCGTATAAGGATTTACGTGTTATTGGCAGCCGGATGAGAAGGAAATGCTGCAGGTATGGTGCGAGTAGTGCTGGTGTACCTGTGCGGTGATGATCATTTGCTCGAGTAGTAATTTAGCAGGACATATTTTTTGTATATACTCTCCCACTAAAGTTTAGCCCTACACGAATCTGCGTGTGGGCGCATCGTTGCGCACTAGCATATATATGGCCAAAACCACGTATAGTCTTTTATTTATACTGAAGCTTAGCTTCCATGAGACCATGACCTTGGTTGCAGCGCACCCTCCGAAATTTCGCGGTGATGCATCATTTTCTACAGTGCTGTTTTTCCGCTGACAGTAGTGAAAAATGCCGCTTTTCAACAGAAAGTTGCATTATACGATTGCGCGCGTTTTAGCCTCATGGGGGTGCACATACTCCCAAGCTTTTCGCACGGATAATGTGATAGTAAATGAATAAACTGTGAGATTGTCGTGCCATTTGGGTGACGACGTGGCATCGCAGCCGTGCACGCTCCGCTTCCTCTACAATGTTGTCCGTGCTCAAAAGGGCATGGGATTGCAGTCCATTGGTAGCATAGCACGCGACACGCTATATGGTCCAAGCTTCATCATTTAGCCCATATCAAAGTCCTTTCGAATAGATGCACTACTGCCATGACGCACCGCGAGAGGTGTGGGAGAAAGATGATATGCACTGTGCCAAAGCATCGATTACTGCGAAATAGTAGAATTTTCATCGCATTGAGAGCAAAGAATGTGTAAAGTTGGGGAAACGCTATAATACAGTTGTTTGTGTACTTGAGACCTATAGTGGGCTCGAGTCTGATGCACTATAGGTTGCACCTAGGTTCCCGTTGCGGGGCCTAACGATGGGCTCCAAAGATGTTTTGGGGCTTAAAACGTCACAAATAGCAGTTCCGAGCGCGAAAATCCGGGGAACATAGGTCCATTTGGCTTATGTGAAAGCGCTTTTGCCATGCGCTTTTCAACGCCATCTTGTGCGCCTCAAGCCGACACCGTTTCGCGAAGACATGCGTCTTGGGACACCTCCCAAAATAACAACTGCAACATTTCTTCTTCAACATTGACGGCGCTCTTGTGACAATAATGGCATACTCTGTACGGGTACTGTATGATCGTAGCATCATTCATGTACGAGTACCTGCTGTATCGTATGTGTGCGCGCGTGTGTCACGCGCCACAATACGAGTACTGGTGGATGATGAATCATGAGATGAGTCCTACTGGTACCGGTACACTGTTCAGTCGTAGTTACGGGATAATACGCATGTGCGTACCCGTAGCGGGCATATATGTATAATGCACCTGCCTCTGTAACATCAGTTGTATACTTGTGTATAAACTGATGTGTCAACTACATGTGCGGAGGTCTCTAAGCGACGACCTCCTGTTCGACACTTCAAGGCACGACTCTCCACGGTGACGCGCTTAGCAGTGCGCGTGCCGCTTGGTGGTGGCTAGCTGTGAGCTAGCCATACGCATAAATAGCGGCGGGTGGTGACAACGTTGTAACCATTGTTTCTTTCTTCTCTATTGCCTCTGTGTTTTCACGACAGTCTTGCCTTTTGCGCGTGTGAGGGGCAAGACTGCCGCACTGGTCTCGGAGCTGTTGT
>VCJN01003080.1:0-65771 GCA_006384855.1 Tetraselmis striata
CGTGACCGCTTAGACTGGGATATGTACCCACTTTTCGGGCACATTTCAGGTGCAATGCAATACTATACGAGAGTACTAGCTAAGAATGACAAATCGGCGTGTCCTCTTCGCGCCCTCTGTCGCGTAAAGTACTGCTATCCGCCTCCCCTAGGTGGCAGCGCTACTTCGCGCCATATTGCGCGCCCCGGTGGCCCACCCTGTTGGAGATTTCACTCCTCGCCCCACTGCACACCACTGCAATGGACTCCACTCTCCTTGACGTCCTTCTACTGTAACCGTCATGGCCGACCCTTCGCTCGTCTGCCCCGCATGGCAGCAAAGCCTTTCGCCAGGCCCGAGAGCAAATTCAGCCTTACATCTCCTTCCTAGACAGTTTGCCCCTTCAACCGGATCACAGAGACAAGCTTTGAAAAGAGGGCGTGAATGCCGTTGCTGGACAACTGCTACATAGGCTCGCCCCTTCTCCGTGTCTGCCTTCGGAGGTTGGTGAACCTTTGCATAGCGCGCCCTCGTGCGCTACGGGTCCGGAACGTGCCGGTTCCGGCCCGCGGAGCCAACAAAGCAAGCGCCCAGAGCGCCCAACACCCTCGCCAAGTTTCTGCCAGTAGGGGAGCGCTTCTGCGCAAGGGGCGGAAAAGCGTTTGAGATGCGACTGGAGGAAGGTTGGCGATGCACCCTTTCTCACGAGGCAAGCCGCAGTGAAAGAGTTGATCTGGATGATGGACGAATGGAAGGCCCAATATGTCAGCAAGTAAGGGCGCGTATGTGAGTGCTCCTCACGTGTTGTGTCTGAAGGGGGGCATCTTGTACCTGAATCTTGGCATGTTCCACGAGTATGTTCACTACCAGGGGCTGGGTATCGGCAGGTGTATAACTGCGCCTCCCACGTTAATTGCCCCGCGCATCTCCGCATATGTCGTGATCCGATGAGCAAGCGCTTGAGATGCAGCGCGACCACCGCCTCCACATGCAGCAGGAGGTTGACGTCGTCGTGGACGGCAAAGTCCGCATTCCTCAGCGAGTTAAGCCAAGGTGAAGGAGCACGTCGACGACGCGCCAATGCGACTTGTGGAGAACATGGGGAAGGACGACAGGAAGATCGCAACGCCGTTGCGGAAACGCCATGCCGCAGCGCGGGAATCTCCGGGCGGCAACGGGTACGGGGGCTCCATCTCCTTCCGCGGGCGGCAGCGGACGCATGGCAAGGCGTAAACCAAGGAGAAGTGTCCGCAGATCGTAATAATTAGCCGTGGCTTGAGTAAAAGGCGTAACTTTGTAATGGCACTCCGCACTCCGACGTGCGACTCGTCATCTTTGCGAGTATAATGTGTTACAAACGGTATTGCCCAACGACCTATGGCAGCGAAGTTAAAGCTGCATGAATCCCTTGTCACAGACCATACACGAACCCACGTTGCTGGACGAGGTGCTCCGAGAGATGCGCTGTTAAAGTCGCCGAATCTCTGCTTCCAACGACCAACCACAACGCGCGTCTATTGGTGTCGGGGTTTCTTGGGTGCTTTGGCGCGATGATAAGTACACCACCCACTGTCAACAGACTGTCGAGGTAGTCCATTCGCGGGAGGGGCCCTTGCGTCAAGTAGGTGCTCGGAATCTGCACGCAAGATATTTCCGCCTTGGAGGCCGCCAGCAGCGGTAGGAGCACTTATAGACCGAGAGGGGCACCCGGAGCTCCATACCTTCTAGGCGAGGGAACCCGAACGCAAGTGCATCTGCGGAGAATCTTGCGCCATGGGGGTCACTAGCAATGTGTCAAGAGCCCTCGTTGGTTCAAAACCAAGTGCAGCTGCAGATGCTCCCGCCACAAGACTATGCAAGCGGGCAGAGGTGCGTTTTGCTTTGCGAGGACGGTCTGCCATGCTTTTGTGCACCGAGAAGCGTGAAGATGCCTCGAAGAATACAAGCGCGACGGTGCATGCGAGTGGTAGATGAGTGAAAAGCACAGCGGCGGAGTAGCATTCGAGGCAAAAACGGTTAGCATGGAAGGGTAGCGACGCATCTCGTCAAAGGGCGGTGGACAGATGTGCAGTACATAGTGCTTATTTTCACTAGCAAGGTGAATAGTACCTCGTACAATGTTGGCAAGAAGAGGAATGTATCAAAGCTCAATTTCACAGTACATTCGTACAGTATTAGGCGTAACTCAAATTTGCACCCCCCAAAAGGGGTACAATTTGAGTTGGGCGGGGGGGTAATTTTGAGTCTAGAAATGTGCCCATTTTGACTCAAATATTGCCCTCTTCCCTCTACGATGTCATGAGCGAGTTCAATAATCTAGGTCCGACCCTAGTTGAGTCAATCGTTACCGCGACGTCCTCATTCGCCTCGTAGCCTAACGACCTTGTCGTCGCCAACCTCGAGTTTGCGACCCACCGCTACGCGCAATCGCACGTGGCCGACACCTACGCAAACCCTCGCCTAGTTTGGCAGTCTCGCGTGAACGCATCCCTGACGGACGACGCAGCACTTTCAGTTTCAATTTCAATCTATTCTTTTTACGGACGACGCAGCGGGTGTCCCCGTCCCGGGCAAGGCCCTCAAGCTCGCCGAGAAGGGCGTCAAGCCCGTGACGGAAGCTAGCGCAAGCAAGTGCGCGAGCCCCCAAGAACCCGCGCGCCATCCCCACCACCCGCCCCCCCCCCCCCCCCCCCCCCCCGGCCCAACCATCCAACCCGGCGGCACCGGCAGCCCCTCGCATCCCGGTGCCCCCCCATGCCCCGTCCGTGTCAACTGCCACAGGTGCGGCTAGCCGGGCCACTACTCATGTGACTAATGCTCGACTGGCGCCAGACAGTAAACGCGCGCGATGGAGCTGTACTCCAGCCCCCGCCCCATGTGGCTTAGTCCCTAGCGCCTGTGCTTTTCCCTCGGCACTGTCACGACATAGCGCCGACCTCGGGGCGAGCACAATATTCCCGCCCCTCGTCCGTTCGAACGACCCCACGTGGTCCCTCCCCGCCCGTTGCCAACCGCTCGCTCGCCGCAACTCGCCGTTTCGCCCCGCATTTCTCGCGCTTGGGGCGTCTACTCGGCTGTCGCCTTTCGTTCAACTTTCGGTTTCCGTGCAGCGGTAGTCGGTCCGGCAGTTCTCTAACCGGTACCAAGTCCCATAAATTTGATAAATTTTCGGGTAGTCTCGCATGCGCGTCGCACTACGCTCTCGGCCGCGCGAAGGCCGCGCGTACTCGTACCACTCTACCGCCGTACCCTCGCTCGGTAACATTCTTCGTGCTACCCCAAGCGTACTGGCACTGAAGCATTTTTCGTTTTTCGGGGTCGTTTCTCGCCCTCGAGGTTTTACCGATTGCTTTTGCGCTGTACTATAGCTAGCCCCCAGGCTGCATGCGCCCGCCCCGAAGCCCAACATGGCTGGGGGCGTTCGACACGGTCTCCCCTTCTGGCGTCGGATGTGTCACCCCCGCCAAAACGCGAAGGTGTTGGACTGGGTCACGAACGGCTACTCCATCGAGTGGGGCCCGGCTAGTCCGGCGCCTTTGTCGGCACGTCGCAACCAACACTCCGCATACGACAACGAACAATTTGTCGACAAGGAACTCGGCAACCTCGCACGCACCGCCGCCGTGCTCATGGTCCTCCAATGCCCGCATGTGGTTAGTCCCTTGGGCGTGGTTACCAAGACATGCTCGTCCAAATTCCGTTCAATTTTATATCAGGGCAAAACGAACGAATGTATGACCGATAATCCGTTCCATATGGAGTCGTCAATGTGCGCAAATGATCTCGCGCGCCACGGCGATGGCACGTTAGCCGTGGACCTCACACATGGCTATCAGCACGTCGAATTCCAACCCGACTCCCGTCATTGCTGCGGTTTCGAGTGGAAGGCCGAGTACTAGGTGTATGCGGTGCTCCCTTTTGGCATGCGCACGGCCCCACGGGTCTTCGCTTAGACGATAGGCGTCCTAGTCCGCCGCTGGCGCGCATACGGTACCTGTATGATCGCGTACCTCGAGGATTGGTCGTTCATTTCGAAACCGGGCGCGCCCACGCGCTTGCGTCCCGCGTGTGCGATGACTGCGCCACCGTGGGGATCGTGATCAACGACGGTAAGTCCGTCCTAGACGGGGTCGGGGGGGGGGGGGGGGGGGGGTCAGCTCAAATACCTAGGGTTTGTCGGTGACCGCCTAAACAACAAGGTCTGTTGGGTCCCGCGGGACCACCGGGACCGCGTGCAAGCCGACATCGCGGGCACCCTTTCCGCAGGCGGGGCCACCGCCCGCCGCATGGCCTCTATCTCTGGCCCGATCAAGTCCTTCGGACTAGCCGTCCGAGGCATGGCCCACATGTTCACGCGCGCCTCTCAGGGTGCGGCATAGGCCGCTGCCGGTGTACGCGGTGCATGAGGTACTCGGATACGGCTGTCGCGGAAGTCCGCGATGAATTCTTTGTTGGCAGTTGGTGGTACGGCATTCCTTCTCCGCCCCCGTTTTCCCGGTGGCTGAGCGCGGACTGGCGTTTCGCTTCGCTATCGACGCGAACTTGGACAACGTCCAAACTTGGACACGTCCAAACTGATTGCCCACGGCTGTTTCTTGCCGCACGAGCGCCTAGAATCGTCCACACATCGCGAGACGCGCGGCCTCTCGATGGCGTGGCGGTCATTTGGGCGGTGGTTCCCTCGGGGCTGCGCAGCCGTTCATGTGGAGAACCATAATGTCGCCCACATCGTTGACCACGGTTCACGGAAAGCGGCCCTTAACTTCTTTGCCAAGGCGGTGGCGCGCGTCTGCGCGGAGTATGACATCGACCCTGTCGTACTGTGGGTCCCGCGTACTGCTGAAAACACGGCCGCCGACGATATCGCGAAGTATGGCGACGCCAAGGACCGGATGTTGAACCCTGTGTTTTTCTTGGTTTTTGACCGGCGCTAGGGCCCTCACTCAGTTTACCGGTGCGCGATCTAGCTTTACTATTTGTGCGCGCATCTTTACTTGCGTTTTTGGTTTCCGGGTATGGAAGGTGTTTGATTCTTTCCTATTGTCCGACTGGTCTTGCGACAATAATTGGATTAATCCACCTTTCTCCCTCATCGGCAGAGCTCTGCGTAAACTACTGGACGATCATGCGGTCGCTATCCTTGTGATCCCGGTTTGGAAGGGCTGCCACTGTTGGCCAGTGGTGGCCCCCGATGGCACCTCGATTTCGTGATTGACGCGGTGGCCCTACCCCACGGCAGCCCGGACCTCTTCCTCCTTAGAAAGGCTTCGAGCAATAATCCCGTCGCCTCCAGTGGTGCATCCTCGCGCTACGCGTCGACTTCCAGCCCGGCGCTCGCCCCCTTCCGCGAACGCTGCGCAACATCGCCCGCATCTTCTAAGCGGGGCGTCGTGGCCACCGCCCGACTGGCGTTGGCCGGGATGTCGTACCTGTGCCTCGCCGACGGCACCCGGGTACCCCGAAGGCGCACACTTTCCCGCCCCGGCGGCGTTCTCAGTACCTTCTCACGGACGGCCCGACAATCGCGGCCGAGTCCTCCAATTAGCCCGCCTGCCCGGTCGCGGCGGCAAGCACCGTGGGAGCTGCCTTGTACTTGGTCGTTCATTCCGCCGCCCACGTGGCCCATGCAGACGATGCCGCCCACGTGGCCCTGTTATTCGGCGACCTGGTGCCCCAACATCAAGCGATAGGCGAAAATTCGCGCGGCCGAACCGTGCGTGACGACCCGTATCCACACCCTCAGCCCCCAAATCGGAGTCCAAATCCTACCAACGGACGTCCGGGGGGTGACTGACCGCACCGCCAAACCCGCCGCCGCCGAACCAACCGGATTGAGTGGCACCAGACTCCCCACTTCCACTGGGTCCGTCATCTTGCGGTTGGCCCGCCGGGAAACAGCCGCTAGCGTTCTGCAAGCCCACTGGGCTGGAGAGGGCATAACGATCATCGACCGACAAGGCCGTCGCTGCTCCACCCGCCTGCTCGGAGCGCCGCACCTCGACGACATCGAGCGATACACCATGTGTGGCTAAGCCCCCCCTCGTTCCGGGGCCACCCAGTGGCCGACATATGGCAGCGCCTAGCGGAGGGCCTCCTCCCGGCGTACGACCAGCCCCAACAAGGCGAAGTGGCGGTGGACCAACCGGCAACAACGCCAGCATACTCCCTGGCAAGGGCCGGAGTGAGAGCATGTGCCGAGTACACGGCCGACCCAGATGCTTAAGACGTCGTTATCTGCCACCCGACCCGCACCCTACTGGCCCTTATGGAGGTCCGCGAGGTGTGGAAGGCCCGCCGCTCGGCCGACTAAGTGGGGCTCGAACTCCTTGATCCCGAAGCGGCACGCCTACTACATGATGTGTGCCGCGACGCCGTATTGGCGTTGCCGTTCGGCGACCATACGCATGGCCGAGCGGTGATCCAGGTCACCGTCGAACACAGTGAAGAACGCGAGGACCCGTTCCCTACTCCACACCAAGGCGTGCTGCCCCCGGAACAATCCAAACAGTTGTTCCGATGCGCATTGACAGCCCGAGCGATCTGCACCGGCTCCCTAGCCAACCTGAAGCGACCGACGGTCGAGCAGCAAGCAGAGGCCATCGCGGCCACCGGCAACTAGCATAGCAACACGCTTCCGGAGCTGTTGCAAGCCAAGTGTCTGACGGACACCATGATGGCTGCTGGCGTCGACTTGCAACAATATCACACCGAGCTGAAATTGCTACGCGTGGGAGACGACAATCTATGTGCCATCTTTCTCGGCAAAGAGGACGAGGCGTTCGCGGACACCCTGCGACTGGCCGTGGCCCTCACCTCCCCCATCGCCCTACTGCGGGCGGTCCGCCGCCGCACCATCGTCATCTAACTCACGTAGTCCGACTTTGATCCCTCGGACCTACTCATACACCCCTTCAGCCATATGGTCCGAGAGGCGGGAGAGCTCAGCGGGAACGTTGGGCACAACAAGCTCCGACGCACATCGTTGGGCATGCGCAAGAAGGCTCGGAAGACTCCCCCCCCCCCCCCCCCCCCCCCCCCCCCACCCACCCAAAGAATCCCTCGCCCTCCGAGCCGAACAACGCCCGGTTTACACCCTCACCCTGCGGCGGACCGCCCAACACCACAGCCTCATCTGCGGCACCCGCGCCACTGACAGAACGGAGAAGTGGCGTAACACAGTCTCGACGGCAAGCGGGAAGATCAAGGCCGCGCCAACTCCGGCGCCGGCCGAGAGGCGGCCAGCGGGCACAACGCCAGCACCAACGCACGGAATGACGAAAACCATTGACTATAAATAGGCCGGCAAAACCACCGCCGGCGGGGGAGTCACCCAGATTACCGAGTTCCGGTACTGTAAGAATCCCGTTTCCCAAATCTCCGCTCAGTATTCCAAGCCTGTGGAATAACGATCCAATGGGCCCTCAGACTCAGCTCCTGCTTTAGGACTATCTATGGCTAGACGGCTATTCGGCCTAAGTCCTAAGGGGGCTGTAACACCGCCCTCACGGCCAATTGCATGTTTCTCTACTTGGCCATCGCCCCTGCCCGTTTCTACCTCCGTAAGCTGCACGATGTGCTCAAGGCTCGCGACTCTTGGTCCGGCCGCGTCAAACTCACCCGCCACCCCGAATAACGTGGTCTGCAATGGTGGGTGGGCGTGCCCACCCAACACAACGGCCGCCCCATCAACCGCCCCATCGAAACCGGTTACATGCACGTCGACAGTTCGTCGTACGGTTGGGGTGCCGTTCTGAACGAACACCATGAGGCTCGGGGTTTTTGGTCTGACGATGACCGCTTTGTGCACATTACCTTGAAAGAGCTCAAAACCGTCCGTTTGGCTATTAAATCCCTCCTCACCATGCTCCGTAACCGTCAAATCCGCTTGCAAGAGGACAAGCAAGCGGTTGTCGGCATCCTCACCAACCGCACCTCTCGCTCCCCGCGCCTCACGGCTGAGCTACGCAAAACATGGTACCTCATGGACACGCACGGCATCACCCTTTCCGTGCGCTTCATCCGTTCTTCGGCGAATATCTAGGCTGACCGTCTTAGTCGCGAGGTTGACTGCGACGACTGGCAGTTCAACCCTCCTCGATTCGCCTCGCTCACTGCTAAGTGGGGCGCTTGCACCATCGACCACTTCACGACGTCCGAAAACGCCCTCCTACCCGCTACAACGCCCGCTGGCGTGACCCGCAGTGCGAGGCTGTCGTCGCCCTTGCCTGCGCCTCTCCGACGCTGCATGGCGTTACAAACGTAGCTGGTCTACCCCCCTTGGAACCTCATTGGCGATCTTGTCTCTAAATTGGAGTCCAACGATGCCCCAGCCATCGTCATTGTTCCCTACTGGCCTGACAAAGCTTGGCACCAGCTCCTCTTGGAGATGTGCTCCGACATGCGCTCTTGGAAGCTGTGCCACGACCTCTTCATCCCTGGCCGTATTGGCGACCAACTTCCCGTCGGAGCACCCCGTTGGCATGTCGTCGCCTTCAACATTCCCGCCCGTGACCCTCGCCCCTGGTCTGCTGCGCTCGGCATTCTCTAGTCGGCAAAGAAGACGATCCTTGTGAAATGTTCTAAACTAGTTTATGTGGTTTCTGTAAATGTACGGGATAGCCTTGGCTCGGCGCCCGTAGCGCACGTGTGCGCGCGCATGATTATTGCGGGGGCCGGTCAGAGCCAGCACCTGCCACCACGGCGGACCGACCGGTCACTCTCCTTTGATGTGGCACGCTCCATCAAGCGCACCACAGCGCGCCCCCCCCCCCCCCCCCCCCCCCTTTTGCTGTGGGCTTGTTTGCCTGCTAATTCCTGATTATCACGACCTGTAACCAGACCTGCCAATCTTCGGCAGACCAGACGTTCCTTGTGAAATCTCCCTAACTACTGGAAGCTCTTCCGCCGTCCGCCGGTAGTGGGCCGGCGGAGCGCGTTCAGGGAGCTGCTGCGATCGTCAGTTCGCTTGTCTCATCCACACGATCAGAAGCTGTCCGCACCCGGATAAGGTCACTATTGACCCTGTTCCCTGTTCCTGTGTATGGGTGAGGGAAGCGGCTTCCAAGACAGTTATGACGCCCATCTGCTGCCGATCACGACAGCGACAGGCCGGAGCAATCGGCGGGGCGCGCGTAGCGGTTGTCGTATGTTCACGGTGTAATACCGAACATAACAACATCAGTTTAATAACGATATAGCCACCAACCTGAGGGTGCGGTTCCGCCCAAGCAGTACCAGTAGGTGCGTGGCCACCCACACTTTCCCAGGCCACAGTTACACCTTGTGGTGCCTGCCGAGGGTCTATCTGCCGCGCGCCTACTTGGGAGCTTGGCGTTGTGTCCTGGTGTGGGGTCACTCCGAAATAACCCCGACAACGAACCCTACGTTGGGCGTACGGCGGCCGGCTACGTTGTCTCAAATTTATAGAGGGTGGCACGACCTGCCTGCTATCCATGGCACGGTAGCTCGACATGGGGGTCATAAATAGTCTGCGCTGGGAGCCGCCAGCAGCAAACAGTAATTGCGATGTTTAGAGCCCCATATGCCCCATAATCCGTCCCGGGGGCGATTTTTTTTTTGATCATACTACATGTAACTACCCAGTCTTCCTTACCCTATGTACCGGTGTGAATTACAAAAAAGGCAGTAACAAATCCACCTACTACAACAAGTAGTACTAGAAAATCAACACAGCAAGCCGCCTAAAAGCGGCCCGCATCCCGCAACCCTATGTACCGGTAGTACTCGTACCTGCTGCTCCCCACGCGGCAGGAGTCCCCAAGGTAGTTGAGAGAGTACGTAGTAGTCATCTCGAAGACGTAGCAAGCGACTTTGTAGACGCATCTACTGCCGCCCCAGTCCCCGAAGGTTACATCTGCCTTGTAACAGGGGTCGTAGACAGCGGTTAGCATACAACGCCAATCCATCGCCCGACAGCACAGCAGTAAACGCCAACTTTGCAACTGAGGCGCGCAGTGATCGGACGCAACGACAGACGAGTCGACAAAGTATTCTCTGGCCAGCTATTGACAGGACCCATGCGCGGAAGGGAGGCGCCGCTGCGGAGTCTCAGCCTGGTTCCATCACTAGTATTGGCATTTTATCTGCCGCTTTTTTTCGTTCTGCAATACGTGCAAGTCGGCGGGGTCACGGTAATTGCAAGCACGTCACTTGAGACTTGCACTATATCGGGACAGTACGACGAGGGTCAGGATACCGTGTGTACAGAGAAAGTTGTCGCGGTGGTCGCCCTCGACGGCGGGACACTTGCGTCGACTGCCAAGCTGGAGTTTAATGTAAGCTGCGTCGGGGCCGACGCCGGACGCTGTCCCTGTCAGTGCAACTATGTCACGCAGCCAAGTTGTGATTGTCGAGACTTGACGACAACGGCCGTAGTGCGTGTGGAGCGTAGCCCAGTGCAAGCCTCTTTTCCGCTGACGTATTTGCGCACTTTCAACGCGAAACCGTATGAGGCACGATCCCCCCACCCGTTGATGTTTCAAGCACTTCGAGTGTGTGTGGAAGATGCAATTTAAGCCCTGCACATCTCTTGGGCACACTCGACAGATTATAACTCACGAATACGTGCCTCTTCTTTCGTCGACTTTTACTTTTGAACACAGGATGGCGTGGTGACAACAAACTGCAACGCGGGCGACTTCGACCGCGAGCCTACATGCGGCTTCACCTACGACGTCGCAACAGGTGCTGAGAGATATTTCGCATAATGCTATGTGTTTAAGACTGCGACTGACGCCGACAGAGGGAGCGTGCCTCGTACGCGGACCACAGGACAGACTTCTGTCGCCGTATGTATATTAGTCTACGTGCTACAGTACTTGTGCGATCGTCGTCGGATAGCGATGTTAAGAATGAGCAACAATCGGGGTGAAAAGTTCAAAAGAGGCAGCCCCGCAGTTTTACCCCGCAAAAGTAACGGTCCACACTTGGTACATAAAATACGCACAGTCTGCACACCGTCTGCCAACCTCGTTTACTGCTCCGATTTTGCGCCCAGACTCCCGCAGGCTTGCGAACCGTGCATGTTTATTGTGAGGCCCCACTGACGGTATCTGTCCCAGTTGCACAATACGACTTATGATATTACTTATTTTTCAGATGTACTTGTCTTTAAGAATGCACTTTCTCCTGTTTCACTTTTCCTCAAGAATCGCATATATAATAGACATATGGGTACATGGTTCGCTACTTATTTTATTGCACGTGTCATCCAAGCTACCCAAATGTAGTACTTGCTACTATCCGACTGAAAGATATGATACACTGCAGCATTCATGACAATGTGTGTTTATTTGGAATTACCACCGCTAGCTGCCTATGAGCTGAAGCACAGTAGCAGTACAAGTATAGTCACACTATATATTATATCACTTGGATATTTATTATCTCCAGCGCCCAAAACAGCTATGAACACTGTATGCCTGTGCAGCCAACATTCAGTGTAATGAGGACACTGTAACCAAGAAAAACCTTTACATAGTAGCTAATGACGACATTATGACTACAACCTGCATGTAGCAATGCGAAATGAAATAGAGATATCAGCCTTGGTACAAATGCAAGCTAGGGTAGAAGCAAATCATCGTACATCTTGATTGTGAATTCTGATCGTTGCCACATATTATCTCTCTCCCTCCATGCTGCTGTCTCTCTAGGAGTATGTGTAGGGGTACTGGGACGGTAGGGGTTTGCTACTGTCCCCATGCGCTTGCACCGACCATATGTTTATTGACTGTTTTATCAGCAAAGCAATAGTCCTAATTTCAGTTTCTACCGGAGCATACCCATGCCAAGACAGTTTGACACAGATCGTATCATCAAACCCTGTCAGGAATTTGACAGCGTAGCTGGATTCGCCATTGCCAATGAGATGGCGCCGAGCGCCATGCAGGCAATCATACATTGTGTTTCTATATCATATATAATTACTATGCTGCGACATTAAATGAGAGTAACTATGCATGCATGGAGTATCACAGTCAGTGCGTGCACCAGTGTTCAGCATGCCGAGTAGTACACATATTTTGGATTGTGTTATATTTCCCGCTCAGCTTTCTGCACTGTGCTTTCAGGTCAAAGGATTGAAGACAGTCAGGGCTTCTGCTGCCGCTGCACTGCGTCAGATGCTTTTGATCAGACGTTTACGAATCAGAATGCACAACGAATGTGGGTGCCGTGTCTGCCACGTTAACTGTATGCTCAACACCCATCTTGGGCTCCATCCTGCGCCTTGGTACTTCCCAGAGATACCAGATGTTTCCGCCTTGCCCCGCTGCTTGCTCACAACTTAAAATGCAGAATTATTCACAATTGCAGGCGAGGAAACCTATATTGTGGAATTGATGGAATCGTTGGCGGACGTCCTTTGTCTGCTTCAGCGCACTGCCTCTCAATGTCACAGTTCTGGTATGAGGTAAGAGCTGGAACTCACACACATGCGTCACAGATACAGAGGCCATTAAAATGCCCCTCCTGTTCAATGTAGTATTAATGTTGTCCCCACTAGCTCTGAGACAGTTACTATGATATATAAAAAAGTATCATTGCCTGTGAATGGGCAAACGGTACAACTTACCGGACCCAGCAATTGCTGAGCGGAAGTCGGTGCAATATGTCAATTCGTATCATTGCCAATTGTTTAGTGGTCTCGGAAGTGGATGCTGACTGACCTGCTAAGCACGATATGCCTGAAGCAACGTTTGATCTTTACATAGCTTCTCGTGCAACACCAAATAAGCCACAATACATGTATCTATACATACATGCTGGCTCGCAGTGCCCATTTCTGAGATAGCACATGACACGTGTTGCACTCAATCAACTCTCACTATTTCAGTGCACCACGTGGTCCTGCTACTCGGTGTCAAATAGAGTAGCATCCATTCTCACATTCTCACATTGCTTCTCTCCCAGGGTTTCACTATTGGGGAGTCATTGCTGCAATTTGGTGTTACACTCACAGTGGAATATCCAGGTGCGCCCCTGTTCCCCTCTTAACGCTGGACAGCCTGCCTTAAATACTATATGAATGTTGCAAGAGCGTTAGCACGGGGCAACAACAAAGGCATGTCACGCAGCTAACTCATGCCTGGACAATGCTGCTGCTGGTGCAGGTTCTGGACTCATGCCCTCTTTGCTCTCACTCAGTCCTTCAGTCCCACTTGGAGTTACAGACAAAGTCCGGGCGAGCTTGCTTGGTGACTTGGCAAGCTACCAGGCGCTGCCTGTCCTAAGGTGAATGATGGACTTGCATTCCACTCACCACGCAACCCATTACTCCAGATTCTGCGTCATTGGTGCCTTGTTTTTCTGTGTCGAGCACTGACTTGCAGTACGTGCTTCTGCTCCTAAAGCGAAAAGGTTCTCATGGTTGGCCCCCATACGGCAAACAACCCGCATGCTTTATTCACCAGTAACCAGACCGATCAATGGCTGCTCATTGACAAAGATATGATAAGCTTTGATGGTAAGTTGCCACGTCCTCCGTGCATCTTGCTTTGCTCGTTTCCATTGCTACTGCATGGAATTTCCTATCATACCAATATCCTTTGATATCAAACATGACGTAATCAGTGTCCTACTCTTTGGGCTGATGCAGGGCGAGAATGCAATAAAGTCGGCACATCATACCACGCTTTCCGATTTGAGTCAGACAGATGTGAAAAATCATCGGGCAGCTGCCTTCACTCCCAGCTGCTAGACATTGTTGAAGAGGAATTGGCTCGCATCAGGGTTGGGACAACTCCGCGATTCATGCTGACCCGCTGGGGTGTGAAGCAGCAGCAGGTGAAGTCCCCTCCTACTTTGCGTCTCATATCTGTTCTGTACACTCTTGATGCAGAGTTTCTGAAACTTCACAAACGCACGCTGCCATATTACTCCAGTTGATATATCCGAGCTGCTGCCATTCTTTGTGAACTGTAGGTTATAAGCGGGAGCAGTGCAGCCATGAGACTGGAAATACCTGTGCCGGCAATTCAACTCAGCCTCCTGCGCCTCGAGCTAGATGCCAGCTCCATCTCACTGGTGGTGAATGCAAGCCCCGGAGAGCTGTCAAGTGTCGCATTGTGCACTTTCGGTCGGGCGGATTGTAGTGGCAACTTTGAGGCGCTAACGCAGACAGGGTATCTCTTTGTACGGGCACGGAACATCGGTATGGTTGACAGCGACTACACGGTCACGGTAGCTCCCCTCCCTCTCACCCCCGATTGGTTTTAGAGCACGCAGCTCTCTTGAATGCACAACGCCTGGAAAATGATACATAAGTGGTGATTGTATGGGGTCATCTATCACAGTCGCATAGTGTCAATGGACTGCCAATGTATCGCGTCCAGGTGGCAAACTGCACCAACAATGTTCAGGAGGCTCCGGCCCAGCAGTTATCTATTAGATCCCAGGAAACAGAGGAGGTTGTATTCGAGATCAACATGAAGGTGAAGCTCGCCTATCAGTTTACCTTGAAGCTGTGTGAGGGTACCAAGACTCAAGTGTGAAATAATGGGCTGACATGCATTGGTTACTGCACCCCAGACCGCGAGTGGTACTGCCTCTAGCTGTGCAGTTGCCTTATATGATTCCCAGGCACGGGTTACTGATCTCCAGCAAGTGCAGTTCGTCACCAACACCACGAAGCTCACCTCATCGGGGGCGGAGGTTAGAGACAGGTGCGGCTGCATTTCTATACCTACCGCCAGCACTGTTCATGATTTCTCACCTGAGAGGCAAGCGCATTTGTTGATAGCGGTGCCTGTGGCATAACGCTTCTTCAGGAATCAAGGTGGGGATCAGGGATTCTCAGAGTCCCGAGAGTGCACGTAAGTCCTGCCAAGACCCCATCCACATTGCAACTCCAACTCAGTCACTGATCACCCAGTTTCACAAGTGCGATAATAACTCAAGATATGTTATTGCCGGCCCAAAAGTGTGTTCTGCACAGGTATGTTTGACTTTGCATGCTTCATTATGGGGCAATGCTGGAGCAAGATGACTACCGCTCTAGCTATTGTGTTGATTCCTCCATTAGTTGCAGGTAAGCTGAATCCTACATGCCGCACTAACAATGCGCCAATCTGATTATGTCAGGCGAATGCCAGTGCCTGCTATTATGCTGCACGAGCCTCGTTCTAACTATCGGTATCTGGCCATGCATCTTCAGTATCCATCTGTTTCATCTGCTGCATCCGACGCTGCTGCCGCCGGCCGCGGACCGACACTTCCTACAAACAAACCGTGGTGTGATTGTGACCATAGCCAGGGGGGGAATCTTATACATGTGCTGAGCAAGATCCCTGGAGTTGCATGGCAGTGCTTTAAACCTGAGCCGCCAAGTTCAGCGTCTGTAAAACAGAAAGTGTTCTGCAAAATCACTTGCATGGTGGCTAGGATGATGGGGATATAGTCGCTGGATGTGGGATGAAATCCCCCTCGCCTTGGCTGCAATAACTGGCATACATGTTATTTTGGTTTCAGTATCATGTCGCCTAGATAGGGTTACAGCCAGGCACCCAATTGGGGTCGGGTGATGCCCTTTCGCAAAACCCCAGGCCTCGGGGCTGGGCGCGTTTAACCATACCATACCATACCATCTCATGCCGCGGACTCCCAATAAACGATCTCATGTGGGGAGACCAGCGGGTGCAAGGACTGCGAGGCATGTGATACAGCCAAACTGTGGATTCTCCATAATGATATTGAGGTGACAATCACGCTATCTGTATACGCTACGAGTTCGAGTACGGTGTGTACCACAGGCTACGACGAATATATATAGGACTTTTGAGGCGGATGTTGTTTCGCGATTGCAGCTATATATACATCGATCGCGTGTCACTACCCCGCACCGGGGATCAGCCGCTGCTTGATGTGGTGATATACATGAGGTTCGAGAATGTTTTCAATCTCGAAAATACTTGATTGTCATGTGCCAAATGGTAAACATTGACAATGTCGCAAGTGGCAAGGTCCTCATGGTAGTCAAGGGGCGTTATTAGTATATGTAGGCACATTATGCCCACGCCGTGTGATGCAAATTCATGATCTACAACTACGCAAGAGGTATGTACATTACCCGCGTCATCATTCCCGCTGAGACTTGCTGACCCTGTAATGCAGGCACTTCATGCTGCCTAGATTGTAAGATGTCAATACTGCCACAATATCATGTATGTAAAGACCGTCGATGACCTCGGCATATACATACTTTGCATTTCTAGATATAGGGCGGGAGCTGGTCAGCTAGTGCCACGAGGTCATCTTTTTTGGACTACTGGAATACTCGCATGCATGTTGCGGTACTACCCATGTCCGTTACTATTATGTTCGCGTAATATTGTCACGACCCACGCGATTACACGATCATTAATCTACATATAGCAATTTGCGACGCGAACCGGTGTGCGAACCGGTATTACAATTTCTAGGAAAAGTAGAAAGTACTACTAATTTGCGCTGCATGCATAAGGCTCGTGGTTCTACCCGTAAATTCACGGTGTACTATATATTATGTGCGGACATGATGATATAAACTAACGAGTCAATTAGAATGGAAGTTCTGCAATTATCTTCGGAATAAACTACTAAAATGTCTTGATAATTTGGCTTTCTTGAAAAAAATATGACAGATACCTCTTAGTCGTCTTGCAAATCGATTCCGGATAGCACTAAGGACAATTTCTGTTGTGTACTGTACAATATCTATATTAAGAAAACTAACATCACTACGGGCCGGCGTAGGCTGTCATAGCCTCTACGCTCGCCAACCCGTTCCTGACTTTACGACATCCGACCTTTGACACCACTGTAACAATCAAAGCGACGTTCGTCTCAAAAGAACAACTCTTGCCACATGGGAGCATTATATGGTATATAAACTCGTAGTTTCAGGTACATATCGTACTCGTACACATAGTATTGGTACTAACTCGTTGTCGGTCGTACTCGTATAATCGTCACACTACATTCTTCCCCCGCGAGACATCAAATCTCGACAACAATGGGGATCGAAACGGCGACCTCTAAGCCCTTGGATCGAAACTCGTGCCCCAATAACCTGTGTAACAATCAAGGCGATATGCATCTCAAAAGACCAGATGTTGGCATATGGCAGCGTTATATGGTACATATCATCGTATCTCAGGTACACATCGTACTCGTACACGTACTACATGTACAAAGTCGTAGTACATCGTACTGTCTTGTATAATAGTTGTCACATCACGAGCTGCCCGTCGGGGGCAGCTCCGCCACTTAGCGCAACCTATGCGTTTCGGGCGTGGTGTCATCGTAGGTCTCCGACATGTGAGGTGGTCGGCAGCCACCGCTAGTGCAGCAGCAGCGGCCGCCTCGCCACACTCCGCGATGCGAGATCCGTGACAGTGATTTACCCAGTCGGCGGGTCTTCTCCAACGTCGCCGGCAACCAACTCCGACGCCCATCAAAACCGGTATGGCGCGACCACACTGGGCTCCATGTGCCCGTGCCCCAATGCGTAATACGTTTCATGTGCCGCCCCTCGTCTGAGGCGGCGGGACGACCGCCTCTAGTGATGGCAGCGGCCGTACGCCGCCGTCGACGCATGGCGTCACGTGTCCACCCCTCATAGTGTCCATCGCCGGTACATGTGCGGAGTTACCGTCGCATTATATATTACTTAAAGCATGCCGTACTTCAACTGGGTGTACGCGGCGCACTCGCGCGCCCGCGCGCGCAGCCCGTACTTGTGCTACCTGTGCCGCTGGGCACTCGTCGCCAACCTGCCCGCTCATGCTGACCTACGGTTCCGGTTCCTGTCGCGCGCCGCCATGGCGCGCGGTAGTAACTGTTGCATGGCGCCGTCGGGAGACGGCGCCTTGATTTCGCAACGCGTCCGGCCTATGTCGCCCCGCGGTTTGCCGACGCCAACATCTCTCACCCGCGCATGTTCTGCGCCTGCGCCTCGATCGAGTTTCATGTACATCCTCTCGGCGCGAGACCCCTCTGCAACTCAGCAAGACATCTTCCGCCTTCGCCTGCGGTCGGCACGCTTGCCGTGATTGCCCACGCTCGCGGTTGTAAACGGACCGCGTGTAACTGGCAAAACCACAGTCGATTGAATGTTTAAAATGTTCTAACCCTGTTTATGGGGTTTCTTAACGAGCTAATTGTCATGCACGGTTTGGTTTGGTCTAGTGGCGGTTCCAACTAGTTAAGTTACCGATACCACCATGTTCCAGTACGAGCTGTCCCATCGTCTGCGAGCCATGCGTTCCCTTCCCTTCCCTTCCCGGCCGGGGAGCTACTTAAGACAGACTCCAACAGTTCGCCTGCTGGAAGCATCTATCAGCTCGCTGCTTTCTGCAGTGCCCTCCCGTTTTCCGTTTCCGCCTTGCAGGCTCCTAGTCCGACTTTCCCCCCCTTTTCGCTAATATAAGCCTTCCTAGCCGTAAACGGTCCTTCTTCCGTGTAAAAAAGCCTCCGCACCCTTCTTGGCAAAATCAGACTACTGGATCGCATTTTTGAAAAACCAGTAATTGATGGATGTATTTTTCAGGGTTGCCCTGAAGGGGCTTCAGTTCAGGCCACTTCAGGCCGAAGTCCCGACTCCAGCTGAATTCAGTTCAGGCTGAATACCTAGCGAAAATGTCATGAATACCCCCTACCTGAAGTCCCTCTAAACGTACGAGTTTTGAGTGTAGCGGCTAGCGGTAGAATCCATTCGCTCTGATATGTCCGAATCCGCAGAGAAATTGTACTATAATCGCCCTAGGTGTCGTCGCACATGGCCGCATCCGTACCATGCCCACATATACGGCATATATATATAGTACATGATGGTGCGCCAGTAGTATATTGCGCAGTGTTAAACGGTGTTTTCAGTTTCTGTAATGCGCCATCCTGCAGTTGCTGTACATGGTATATTCCTTGGTGGGGCGGCAACGCCGGCTGGCGCCCGCCGCCAAGGAATACGGAATACAGCATCACCAAATGGCGCGCGATCACATCACTACACTCTCCACTCTCAAGTCTCCAGTCTCAACCCTACGCCCACTCCCCCCCCTCCCCCCCCTCCCCCCCCCCCCAAGCTGATTATGGAAGCCGCGCAGGTTGCCTCGGAGGCCGCCGAACCTTACGCCGGCGCTACGGAGGCCGAAGTCGACATGCATGCCGCCGGCCACGAAGAGAGCATGCCGCCGCCGCCACCAGGCTCGCGCCCCGGCCCATCCCGCCATACGAACCGCCGTAACGTTGTCGACTCGTCGCAGTCCGCTTTGCCCCGGCCCGACAGTGCCAGCGCTGAACCACCGATAGAACTTGACAGTGACGATGAGCAAGCAGCCGGCATCCCATGTGATGTTGTAGACCTGCCCAGCTCCACTATCTATTGACTGCCATATGTGTATGTGTTGGATGTGTACGTGCAGAGTTTCGCCTTGAGCAAGATTCAGAATGAACATAAATCTTGCATCACCTGGGCCAAGACGTCCTCCAAGGGCTGGCACGCGCTAGTCCTCGCATGCCGTGAGATGCGGGTGAAGGCTGTCAAGTTCATCACACCAGTGAAGACGCGCTTCACCAGCATAAGTTTACACAACATGCCGTGCTGTTTTGTATTACTCCTGAGCTGATGTGCATGCCCTGTCGTGCTGCAATACAACATACTCACATGTGTATTGCTTGCATGTGCACGTCAGACATGGAGCACGCTGAGGAGCCTTATCACGACACGTGCTGAGGTGGACCACCTGTATGGCACAATGCCGCAGACCGCCAGCACAAACTTGCGAGAGCGGCAGCCCACCCACGCGGAATGGTCTGTGGCAGCGGCCATGGAGGATGTGCTGTCCCACCCCTGCAAACTCGGAATTGGAATTGGCATGTATGTTGCTTGCAATCCCTGCGAGCCAAATAGAGTGTGAGCGTGTGTGCTCTCTCGCTGGCCTAGTCAGCACAGCCTGCGGAATAAGATGGGTGTGGGGAATGTGGCCGCTGAAGTATTCATACACAAGAATGTAGACCTGGTTGCACAGTTGGACGCTTCTCTCTCGTACAACTTTTGCTAGGAGTGTTAGAGGCTCTCTGTCAAGCCGGATATCAAGGCCACTGAATCGTAATCGGAAGTCATCAAGACACAAGTAGCCTGGAAAGGCGGGAGGGTCGGGGTTATTCATCAAAGTTATGTAACAATTTCTTTACAAGCACTAAGTAATTTATTGGCCACTGTCTCTTGGGGGGGGAGGGGGGTAAGGGGGCGCAGAGGCACGCCGGCCCTGCTGACCACCTCTTTCTCAGCGGAACGGCATGAGCACACGTATATACATATATATATCACTCCATATGCATGTTCGGAGGTCCATGTGTTGTCATGCTTGCCGCTAGGTATTAGTGACTCAATAGGCGCTGCTATGCCCACACCACATACATTATATATAGTGCCTTGAGGGGGGTTCAGGCGCGGTGTTCAGCCTGATTACCTGAATACCTGAACATATTCGTCTTCGGGCTGAATTCAGGCCTGAATTCAGCCTGAAGACCCTTCAGCTGAATTCAGCCTGAAGTGCCTGAATTCAGGCCTGAATTCAGCCTGAAGACCCTTCAGCTGAATTCAGCCTGAAGTGCCTGAATTCAGTTTAGGCTGAACTGAATACCTCTGGGGGGGGGGGGGGGGGGTTCAAGGCAACCCTGGTATTTTTCTAACGCCCTGATATGCTGCTCATACCCCTACCAGTAATCACTCATCCATCCCGCCTTATGCGGGATGCGGGCCGCTTTTAAGCGGCTTGCTGTGTTGATTTTCTAATTTTGGGGAACTGCCCTTTTTGTAATTCACACCGGTAATCACCTTTTTTTCGCCCCCGGGACAGGACTGGCACCAGTGAAACCCTTGCAGCGTCTCTACGACGGCCGTTTAGGCAGCAATCCAGTTACGGAAAGCCCTGGGTAGGCGAAGCTCCGTTATAGTCATCAAGCATCAAATTGCCGAAGCATTCTGCAAGACTAATTGGAGGCCAGTGACGGAATTTCCAACACTGTTGGATCACCGTCTAAAACACTGCCATCAAAATACCCGGCACTGACCACGAAAGGTCCGCCCTACCCGTTTGGGCGTCGGCCCATTCGAGTAATGCGAGTTGGGGCAAGCCCCAACCCGCGGAGCAAAGCATTTCGGGAGTGCGATACATGTGCAACAAAAGAGGCAATGTGAGGGAGGGCCCGACGCCATAGCTAGAAAAATTTCCCATTCCCAGTAAAATCCAGGACGCCGTGAAGGGAGGGGGGGACCCCGCCCAAAATAAAGGCAGTTAAGTCCTCAAGTGTTGACGCAATAACCCGACTACTAATAAAATCCTTGAACTCCGGAACTAACAACCCAAAAGTATGACGTTGAAACCCCCACCGCGGGCACTCCACCAACATATGTTCGATAGTCCCAGACTCACCTCCGCCACATGCAGGGCAGTGTTCAAGGAACCGCTCAGGCACGGCATGAATCCGGGCCAATCGGCGGGCAGTGGGAAATACTCGGGTGCGTAATTTTTATCATAATGTGCAACCCGGCGGCACAACCCCCGCGGGGACACCAAATTACTTATCGTCGGTACCCGCCGTTTATACTATGGTACTCGTGTGAATATTTACAAAAGACCAGGAAATAAGAATCCACCGCCAAAAGCAGTAGTCGCTACAGAGTACAGGTAGCGGGTATCGCAAGGAGATCAGTAGAAGCCGTTAAGGCTAAAATGGCCCGCAACCCATACCGGATAAAGGTATTGGTCCTCGTAATGTGGTAGTGTATAGGGTACTGCGGAACATATCATATATATTTGAAAAGTAACAATAGAAGAGTGGCAAAACACGGGTAGGATAGGCCCCGCCATTTTTAATTTATGCCACCTACACACTAAAGTATTATGTACTATTCGTAATGTTCTCCAACTATGTCCTGCTGCTAATCATTGTAGTCTCTCTATCGCGACAATTATTATCATGCTATTAAAAGTAAAGTAAAGTTCGCCCCGGGACATCGGCCGAAGCCGCCCCAGCACTTGACCTCGTGCGCCAACTATCATGCTATTGATACTTCATGTTAAGATATCGATTGCTGAAGTTTCATCACAGCGAATTGATAATATGTGATTATGCTAGCTAGATTACGATATTAAGATTTTACTATTGCCCCGGGGATATTTTTTGAACAAGTACAACATTTGTATGACAAATCATACAGATTTCAGCGTTCCGAAAGGGATCACGGTCGCACCTATATATGACCCCTGAAAAGGAGTCTGAAAAGGATTGGACATCAAGACCTTAACTACGGGCATTGCATGAGGCTACATGTGGGTAGTCGAAAGTCCGAAATCCGGCAGAAATACGAGGTACAGGTAGTCCGACGAAGTACGAGAGCGAGGTTGTACGAGGTTGTCGCTTCAGACTCCCATTTCAGGCCTGAAGATCCTTTTCAACATCTCCCCCTCCCCCGCCCGCCCCCGGACGTCCGGAGGGGGGGGGGTCTGAAAAGAAAATTGCCTATAGGGGCTATTCGCGAGGTCTGAAATCATTTTCAGGGGTCGGATTTGTTTTTAGCCACAGAAGGGGCCAGCTTCCTTTATTTCTCAAAGCGGCGAAGTGAAATACGAAATGTATTACAGTCATTTATAATAATACATGCGAAATATTTGACAGATAGTAATGACATTATTATGTCGCCGGTGGTCAGTCGATAAATACACAAAACACGGTATAATAATAGTCAGATTCCGCAAATTAATCCTCGGTGCCTTAGAACCCATTGTATATTTGTCGCTGCTGTGGCAGTGACAT
Organism: Tetraselmis striata; assembly: GCA_006384855.1. Lineage (NCBI taxonomy): Eukaryota > Viridiplantae > Chlorophyta > Chlorodendrophyceae > Chlorodendrales > Chlorodendraceae > Tetraselmis > Tetraselmis striata. Next base: position 22,798 of record VCJN01003080.1, read on the forward strand.
ATTCAGTATATTGTCTGATTGCTAAGGATTAGCGAGCAATTACCCTATTATGGGGCACCTTTCTGTTTAACCTAATCTCCCGAATCGCCACATTACTGCATGCCATCCCCGTCTTTTGCATCCCATTCCGGGTGATGTTGGCTGTCTGTGGCCTGTTCTATGACTCAATTTGACAAAGTTTAGGCATAGAAGTGCCGGGTTCAGAGGGTGGAGGTCGGGCCTTTTTAGAAAATCGGAGTTTTCAAATTATGGGGCACCCCGCGCGGCGGGCCTGCCGCGCACCATCACCTAGGGACACATGCGCGGCGACGACACAACCACGCCCGGCCACGAGCCTAAAGGCGCCCCCCCCCCCCCCCCCCCCCCCCCCCCGCCCCCTATCTGCCCACGTTGGTGTCTAGAGGTGCTAGAGGCTGCCGGAGAGGTGGCGAGCCCTGCGCCATGGCGAGGATCTGGAGCGCCATCACGGTCGAGGTCGGGTCGGTCCGGGGGGCGCCCACTGCCTGCGACTCTGCTGGCGTCTCGGGAGCGCCAGGCCCAGCCTGTAGAGCCTCTGCCGCGGCGCTGGCTGCAGCAACGGCCCTGGCCATAGCCTGATTGGCAATGTGCTCTGCGTCGCGGGGAGAAGGCGCGCCGCCCGTTTTTTTTTTCGAGCCGACTCGCCAAGATCGCTCCTGCTCGCACACGCACGCACGCACGCCCACCGACCGCCCCCGCGACAGACCAACACAGCAGCCCTTCACCCCATCATCCCTGCTAGGTATGTCACGCCACAGCTGGCCCTGGTGGCGAGCCAGGTTACGAGAGGAGGTGTCGTCGGCGGGCAGAGAGCGGCCACGTGTTGCGGGTGAAGATTCGAAGTTTGAAATTTCACATTTTCCGAGCTGACCCATCCCGGTCACAGCTCCCACATACGAGGCATGCGCGCACCGCCCGCTTGGGAAAACCTAGCAGACAGATAATCCTTAGGTCTAGGCCTGGTGAGAAGCCCACCTCCATTCCTGCAATCCTACTGGCTATGGCTGGCCTTGCCCCGAAAGGGTGCCCCATAATTTGGGTGCCCCATAATTTGGGTGCCCCATAATTTGGGTGCCCCATAATAGGGGAATTGCTCGCTACGGTCTTCGCACGCGCCGTCGTCCGGGGTTAATTATTTATATTCCTTATTTAGCTGCTGCTGGTGCGTTGTCTCCGTTCTGCTGTGGGTGCGTTCGTATCTGTAATTCTTTTTTATAACTTCATTTCTGTAATCGTTGGGTAAGGATTTTACGTCGTCATCGCCCAGCACGGTTTTGTTTAAACGAAATAATATAGCGACTATGGGGATCTATATTATAACAGCCCTTCTCGCTCGCCGCCGCCGCCGGTCTCAGCGATCGCCCGTAGCCTCCGTCGTGCACGCTGCTAGCCCTCCCCGCGTTGGTCCCCCAGTGTCGACCTGCACAGAGGCACCTGTACGGCCTGCGACGACTGCACGAGCGACGTCATGACGGCAACATGCATGGTAGGCGAGCGCCTAACGGCGCTGGAGTTCTACAGCGGCATCGGCGGCCTGCACTACGGCCTGCGCGCCGCTGCGCCGGGCGCCGCCGTGCTCGCGGCGTTCGACCTGCACGCCACGGCCAACGAGGCGTACGCCGCCAACCTGGGCCTCCGCCCGCAGCAGCTCAACATCGGGGGGATTCCGCCCGCCAAGCTGGCTGCCTACGCCGCCGACGTGTGGCTGCTTTCGCCACCGTGCCAGCCGTACACGCGCAAAGGTCTCCAGAAGGACAGCGACGACGGGCGGGCGACCTCCTTCCTGCAGGTCTGCCCCTCCCCCCACTTTCCGACTTTCCGTCCCCGCCTCGCTCTGGAGGTCTACAGCGGCAATTACTGCATCAGCCATGCCATGCCGCACACGCGCAGCGGCTATCTCGGACCCGGCGTGGTCGCACTGCACGGAGGTGGCGGCGCGGCGTCCCTGCGTCTTTGGAGTTGTTGGGGCTGAGGTCGCCAAAGCCCAAACCAACGCAGGAGGCGGAGGGAGGGGGGCGGGGGGGGGGGGGGGGGGGGGTTCCAAAGGGTGCGTGGATGCATGCGGCAGTGGCCTGGGAGAGGACGGCTAAAGAAATAAATAATGCTGAAAAATGGGGGACTTTTATGTGCTTGATGTGGCTCGGGGCGGGTCTGGTGGCCGGATGGGGAATGGCCTTCTTCACATGCGCCGACGGGGCACTCACCCGCCTGGCTGCCCGGCTGCCCGTTGCGTGACGCCCAGGTGCTGGAGCTGCTGCCGTCGCTGCAGCCGCGGCCCTCCTACCTGCTGGTGGAGAACGTGGTGGGCTTTGAGTGCTCCCGCACGCGCGACGCGCTGCTGGCCACGCTGCACAGCGCCGGGTACGCGGTGCAGGAGTTCATCCTGTCCCCGCTGCAGCTGGGCGTCCCCTACTCCCGCCCCCGCTACTTCTGCCTGGCCAAGGCCGCCCCGCTGGCCTTTGTCGCGCCTGCGCCGCCGGGCAGCCCGCCGCGGCAGTGCGTGCCCACCTCGCTGCTTCCCAGCGCGCCCCCGAGCAGCGGCACCTCGCGGCCGCCGCGACCCGTGCGCGACTTCCTGGTGGACGACCCAGCGGCCGAGTGGGGCGGCGCCGCGCCGCTGCGGCAGCACCCCCCTGACCCCGAGGACATGCCGGCCAGTCGCTACGCCGCGGAGCTGGGCGACCCCGCGACAGATACCAGCAGCAGGTGACCCACCTCCCCTCCACCCCCCACCCGCAGCAGGCTGTACGGGCGACCACACCCAACGCTTGCAGCCACCGGCTCTCCTGATGAAGGGAAACAACATAGGTAAGTAACATGGCTTTGGGAAAGGGGGGGGGGGGGGGGGCTAAGGCTGCGGAGAGCCGCGCAGGGAGCAGGATGTCGTGGCGGCATTGGCATGTCCACCATGCATGTCCTCTAGCGCAGCCGGCCAGCTGGGGAGCGGCTCTCTACACATTTGCAGTTGCATCCCGCCAGCTGCAAATGGATCGATCGGGCATGTGATTGCACGCCCTGGTGAGCCTTGGGCCATTCTAGCGGCAGTGCCACGAGCGCCAGAGGGCATCGCGCGGAGCCGTGGATGCACCCGGGGGCTGTCCGAGGAGGAGTTGTGAGGGGGGGGGGGGGGGGGGGGGGGCTCACATGGAGGATGCGTCGGTTTCTGCTGTGCTTTACTCCCTTCCCTCCCCGTCGCAGCGGCGCGGCGGACGGCAGCGACCCCTGGGCGGTCTACCGCGTTCCGGAGCACATGATCGAGCAGAGTGGCTTTGTGCTGGACGTGGTGGCCGCGCCGGCGGTGCGCCTCAAGTGCTTCACCAAGACGTACAGCCGCTATGCCAAGGGCACCGGCTCGGTGCTGGCCACGGCGGGCGCGGAGCGGCTGCGTGAGTACCGCTCCGACAACGGCGGGTGTGGCGGGCCGCCGCCGGGGGATGCGGGGGCGGCGGCGGGGGGCGTGGCGGTCGCGGACGGCTGGGCGGCCGGCAACTATGGCGAGGCGGTCTTTGGCGCCAGTCTGAAGGAGCTCGGCCTGCGCTACTTCACGCCGCGCGAGGTGGCCAACCTGCACTCCTTCCCGCCCAGCTTTGCCTTCCCGCCCGGCATCACGCTTCGGCAGCGCTACGCGCTGCTGGGCAACAGCCTCAGCGTGGCGGTCGTCGCGGATCTGCTCACGTATCTGCTGGCGGAGCCGGCCGGGGAGGCGGCTCAGCCGGGGGGTGCGCACAAGGGGCGCCCGTTGGGGACGGGCACGCCCCAGCTGACACCGCAGCATGTCCTGATGTGAGGTACACAGTGCAGAACCCAGGCTGCGGCCGCTCCGTACGGTTGGTCACCGGGCTGTCAGCCGAGACGCACGGTTGTGCGCCGTGCGGGAGCTCTCTCACTGGGCGACTCCGGGCCCCCATTCACCTCCCTCCCCACCTTCCCTCCTTTGGCGCCCTCGTCCACACCACTCAGTTGTCAAAGCGAGATCGAGATCTTACATCGGCAGGAAGCGGCCAGGACGGGCCGTTGTCCCCAAAGGCTGAAGGTGTCAGCGTGCTGTTTCATGTGGCGGGCGGATCCACCAACACAACATAAACAACATGCAAAGGACCACTACATTGCACATCTTGTTGGAATCTGCCCGATGCCCTAACACCGGCCGATACCCTAGCACCGGCCGGGCACATCTCTCCCAGCCCGCCGAGCGCTGTGGTTCCACTCTCTTCCTGCCCACAGTCCCCGCAGCTCGAGCCCGGGTCGCTGCTCCCACTTTGAGATGCTCCGAGCACTTCCACTCACCATCACCTCCGCGGTTGAGCCGTTAACATCTGAAACTCACCAGATGTAAACGGGGAGTCTACATCTTCTGCTCATGATGTAGACTCATTTCTCACCATCTGCTCCCACTGTGCGTTATTCATGTGGTGCCGGTTCCATTTTGGGGAGGGGCGGGGGGGGGGGGGGGGGGGGGGGGGGGGAGAGACTATACACCAACTAATTGTGAATAACTAAGCGTGTTTACAGTGTCGGTGTTGCGGTTATCATTCTGCCCCTTTGACAGCGATAATCGTCCCGTAGTATATCTGACAATTCCCACGTAGGATTCACATGGTGTGTTGTTTACCCTTCCTCGCCCATTTCGTGCACTGTTGCGTGTTGAGGGCTCGTGGGGGCCATCATGCCGTGCAGCCGCCGTTGGCAGCTCAGGCCGTGGTCGAAGTGGGAAATATGCATTGTCAACCATGGCCCACGGCTCCGCAACCGAGGGTGTGGTTCTTCTCCCTTTTTTTTTCTTGGGGGGGGGGGGGGGGGGGGGGGTTACGGCCCGCTGCCGGCCAGATGCGCAAAATTGCCCACCGAGTCCTTGAAGCCCTCCCACGCCGCCTGGCACGCGTCGTCACTCTCCTCCTGCCGCCGCCGCAGCGCCGCGACGCGCGACTCGAGCTCCAGGAGGTACTTGCTGCGCGTGGGCCCCGCGGGCACCGCCGCCTCCCGCAGTGCCTGCGCACCCACCGCCGCGCGGCGCAGTCAGTAGCCCACGCGGTGGCTGGCGCGCGGGGTGTTAGGGTCTAGGGTCTACATGTGTTAGCAGGTTTCCTGTGCTATTTCGAATTCCGGGCTTCAACTTCAAAACTCATAGGATCTCGGGGCGAGCTGGCCCCGCCGACCAAAAACGGCGCACTGCACATGGCTGAGTGGGTGAGGGGATGTCCTGCAAGTGAGCTCTATGATGTACGCCCCATGTGCAGTCCCATCGAATCGCCATGCAGTGCCACAATCCACGCGCACCCTCCCCAGGCTTGCAGTTCACTATACATCATAATCGATCTTAGACTCCCCAGCTGTATTTCTGCCTTTGGAGCGCACTGTGGATTCAGACGCGGCAATAAGGGCACAGCGAATGAGGGGCTCCCCAAGCTGTCAGAGGCCATCAACATACGACGCCATAGCGGAACTGTGGCAAAACGCTCCTACAGCTCGCGTGCCGCCCCGAGTCGAGGCTGCAGACGCGCCGGCACCCGTAACAGAATACACACCACATAAGGCGCTGCTGGGATAAGCAGTCCACGTGAGGCAGTCGACTATTTCTTTACTTTTTATCATTTTTTTGGACTCATGCCGGATTGTCGATACGTTTGGATATTAATACATGTGTCCACAGGTCGGCCAGTTTAAAGCTGCTCACAAGGATCCTTTTGAAACCTGCTGGTTACTGTCAGGGCTTATCTCAAGTTTAAGATCGGTGTTCACGGTTGGGGTTCAGTACACATGGGGGAAACCAGACGGCAGGGCATCCACAGCACTCACCGCCACGCGCCTCTCGAGGATGGCCAGCTCCGCCTCGCGCGAGGCCAGCGCCGCGCGCGCCGCCTCCACCTCACGCCGCAGCGCCTCGTTGTCCTGCCTCAGCCGCTGCTGCTCCGCCGTCGCCTGCGCGGGAGGGGGGGGACCATCGCACGGCGGTCTGAGCCACGGGTGAACCAGAGTCCAGCTGATGCACAGCAAACCTCTTGGAATGCACCTGCATCCCGGCGGGGAATAAGTGGCGCGAGGGACCGATACTAGTGCCAGGTCGCGCGATCACGGGGGGGTTGACCGCAGATGAGGCGCATCTGTCATGACACCCACGGGGAAATCACGACATGTTCTCACCGCTCCTATCAGCACCGGCTACGGGAGAAACACGCTGCTGTGCTTAAAACATAAAACGCAGCCCTAGAGCACACGCTACGCACCGCCAGCGTGTAGTATAGCCGTGAGGTATAGGTGTCTGACTGTGGGCAGACATCGGTCCCCTATAAGGACCTACTATGCGCTCAGACTGCGTGAAGCCCCGTGAGACGGTGCCAACGCACAACCTTTCCGTTTTGGTCCCCGAGAACCAGCTCATGTCGGGCTCTGATTCGAGGGTGGCGGTGGAGAGGACATGGCAAGGGGCACCACATGGGGGGGCCGGGGGAGAGGGGGGGGGCAGCGCACCTCCGCCGGTGAGGGAGTCTGCAGCGACCGCACCTTGGGCGGGCTCGAGGGCGCTGACCCGCCGCCCTGCGTCGCCGCGAACGCCGCGAGCTCCGCCGGCCGCTGGCGCACCTGGCTGGGGCTCAGCCCGCCGCTGGCCTGCAGCTGCATCTGCGGCGCGGTGCTCAGGAGGGGTGTACCGGGGCCGCGGCGCCCCCCGGACAGCGCGCTGCTCAGGGCGTCCATCAACGCGGCCTCGAGCTCCTGCGCCGCGCGGGAGGGCGCAGTTTTAAAACACAACAAATGCGTGCCATCACCCCAATGACCATAACAGCTGTGCCTGCAAAACCCTGTCAGATGACAGAAAGATAAAAGGCACTTTGGCGGATCCAAGCCATAAACCTTACTCGAGATGATGTACTTGACAACGACTCGATCAACGCGTGGAGTGCTTTTTCGAATCTCAATCTATTGCATACTCGCGTGTAGTAGGTGGCAATCTACTTCAAATGGCAGTGCCTTGCCGTGTTTAAATTTGCCACCCTTCCAGCGTTGCAACAAACCGCTTGCAATAAACCTGGTTGCTGGGGCACTGGTACTACCAGGACGATATATAATACATGCGCGCCGTACTCATAACGCGCACGTAGAATTCGTTAACATAATCTCACCGTCGTACATCGGTCCGTGTATTGCCATCTATCTTGAGACAATATACGTAAACGTTTCCTGAATAGCCGAGCAATACACAATCAACCAATGTCCTTAGTGCTTTCCGAAATCAATTCACCATATGACTTATGGTATCTACCAGCTATTTCTTTCAAAAAAGGCAAACTATCAAGGCGAATTGAAAATAACTATTTTCTATTCTATTCTATTTGCCACACTTGTATCATAATAGACTGGCGAATTGCATGGAGCTGTAGGCGGTCAGAGGGCATCGCCGCGTCCCAGTTGGGTAAGCAGCCAAAGCTCCATCCGATCCATTATTAATAATTCCTCTTTGGTATCTCCAACAATTCATTTATTTGTGTGGAATTGAAAAACAAATGAAAAGTACACAATTTATAATGCTTTATAGCAAACGGCTTGGGAAAACAAATGGAAGAATCCTTCCTTGCCCCTTCTGTTGTGAATGCCAAGCTAGAAAAAACAGCATGCCGGCAGTGTCCCAAATAGAGGCGCGGTGGTTTGCTTCGGGCGAAAGCTGGGATGAGGTCAGGAAAGGAGGGCCGGGCAAGGGGGGGGGGGGGGGGGGGGGGGACCTCGAACGAGATGACGCCGTCCGCGTCGGTGTCCATTTCGTGCATGTTTGCCAGCAGCAGGCGCTCCTCGCGCTTGGAGATTCCTGCAAGTGTGGCAGGACGGTGTTTGGGGGGGGGGGGGGGGGGGCACGTGATGGGTCTGTCAGTCTCTCCCGGCTGAGGAGCGGTTGGGGCCGGGGAGCAAACAGCAAACGTGACCGGGAACAGAAACACGCAAAAGTGGGTCGGCTCTATCATCTGAGCGCTGGACCGTCTCTTGCGAAGGCCGATACGACCCTGTTGCCAGCGTTCCCAGGTACTGAAATGAACTGCAATGGTACCTGGGTACATCAACCATGCTTTGGGTCCCATACACATCGTCACTGCTTTGGCCCTCTCCCAAATACAGCATCGCTACCCGGATATTGATGCAATGATGCAAAACAGCTCATCACGTTGGCAACCCACAGCACCTGATTTGATGCCCCGCTTACTGCCGTATCCTGTCACCCCTGCGGCGCCTGTGCCTCCCCTCAAGATTAAACCAATGGCAATCAGGAATGCCCACGGCGCCGGAAGTGCATGTGGCGAGGGACTCCGCTCGCCGTGGTGGCGGGGCAGCTGCAGAGTGGCGCCGCAGCGCACCTGGCAGGAGCGAGCGCACCATGGCCACCACCTCCCGGTGCTCCAGCACTCCGCTGCCGTCGGCGTCATACTGCGCAAACGCGTCGCGCAGGCTGACGCCCTCGCTCTGCAGGATGCGCACCGCCAGCTTGCGCATCAGGTCGGTCACCTGCGGCTCGGGGCGCCACGATCAGCCCCGCCCTGGAGCCGGCGCAGTGCAGCGTGGGGAGCCGGGGTGGGGAGAGAGCCAGAGCCAAACGGAGGAGAGATGGGGAGGGGGGGGGGGGGGGGGGCACCACGCGGGCATGTGGCGCGAGGATACCAAAAGATCTGAACCGGTTTGCGGTCAAAACATGTTGTTCTTCATCGTCAACTCAGAGATTTTTTGATATACTCGTGGTCCATTCCAATGGATTTCCATATAACTATATAAGTGCACTTGTTCCTTCTTTGCAAGGTCATAAACATTCCTAGATAGCGCAACCCAAAGCACGGTTGCAGTATGGAGAGGACATCATTTGAGGGGGCGGTGACCGGTACCCGCGCCTCACCGCGAACCCGCGCTCCTTTGCCGAAAGCCGGGCGCGCCGGCAGTCGCTGACGGTGAGCGCAAACTCGTGGTAGCTCACGCGGCCGTCGGCGTCCAGGTCCAGCATGTCCCAGAAGAAGCGCATCTCCAGCACCGACGGCTGGCTGCCCAGCATCTGCTCCAGCAGCGCCACCAGCTCGGACTTGTCCAAGCTGCCGTTCTGCGCGGCGGCGACGGCGGCGAAGGCGCAAGGGGGAGGGGGGGGGTTGAGGATAGCTGGGCTGGCTGATGGAGGAGGCGAAGTTTGCGAGTGTGGGTGTGGGCGTGGGCGAGTTCCCCTCTGTGGAGGAGGGAGAGGGGCAGGCGGGGGCACCCGGGCCTTGTGGGCGGCCGCGACGCACCTTGTCTTTGTCGCAGATGCTGAAGAGCGACTGCACCTTGATGCCGTCCCTACCAAGCGTAAGCAGCGCCGCCATTGCAGTGTGTCAACGACATTGCGTGCTGGCTTATGCCAGGCCGGGGGCTTGATGCGTGGTTTTGGTGGGAAGGGGGGGGGGGGGGGGGGGGGACAACCTGTCCAGGAAGTCGCCCAGCAGCAGGAAGAGGTCCTCCGGCGTCTTTCCGCGCCGGCCCAGCCTGGCCATGTTGTCCGGGATCGCTGGCACTTGTACGCTGTGCACAAACTCCTGGCCATCCTGCAGGCTCGGCAGAAGGGGGGAAATGCGGCGGAGAGGAAGTCGACGAACATCAGCAAGCTGTGGTGCGGAGTGAGTGGTAGGGCGCTGGATGGCGTGCATGATGCGTGTCGCGGCTTCAGCGGATGCCTGCTGTGTATGCGGGTGTGAGAGCGGGCCAGCTGCTCACCCGGTCGAAGGAGAGGCTGGCGGCAAGGCTGAGCGACCCACGGGGGCGGCCGCTGCTGAGGATTGGCAGCCGCTGGGGCTGCAGCGCCTTGGAGACGGCGGCAAAGCGTAGCTCGGAGAGGTTCAGCGACGCGGCGCCGATCCGGACGCGCTGGCTGGCGTCCATCACCACCACCTCCACTGCGCCGCAGGCCTCCTTCACCCAGCGCGTGAACTCGCTGGCGCACGGAGAGGGCAGGAACAGGTGCAGGGGTGTTCAGTGCAGCTGGTGCAGGCTGCCTCCGCAGTCGCCAGTTGGCTGCTGCACGCGAGCTACATGCCTCCCGGCACGGCAGGCAGAGCGAAGCGCGGCGCATGGGGCTACTGAATGGCTGGCTTCTCGCTGGCCCAGGGTATGGTCGAGTTCGTGAAGGTGGGGCCGCCGACACCAAGGTGTGTGACGGTGGGAGTAGTATGGTCTGTGTGCGCGGGGAGAAGGGGGTGTGGGACGAGTGGGGAAAGGGGCACCTTTGGCTGACTGCAACTCGCAGGCGCGCGCCATCAACCGCGTCGCCATCAGCGAGGCACAGCACCGTGTCGTCTCCCCCACCCGCCGCGCCACCCGGCCAGCGCACCCGCACGAACGCCGCGGCCGCCGCGCCGGGAACGTCCCACGCCAAGCGCTCCGCCAGCAGCAGCAGCTCGCCGGAGGGCGCGCGCTGGTGGGGGGGCGCGCCCGGGGGCAGGCTACCCGCAACAGGCACCGAGCCACTCATCGAGGTCGCAACCGCCACCCCACGCACGCGGCTCCAACCTGTGCCAGTGGAATCAGGGGTTTTGCGACGAGGTTCTATTGGATGACTCGGAAGCCCGGTTACGCGAATCTCGGGCTAGGTTGGGGGAGGTGGGGGGGGGGGGGGGGGAGGGGGGGACGTTGTCGCCATCACGCAGCCATAGCCGCTTGAACATCTCAACATCCGCCTGCTCAGCATCGCGCAGGCCGCAGCATGCGCCTGGTTAAAAAAGTTAAAAATGGCTCGGGCCGGGGGGGGGGGGGGGGGGGGGATTCCATTTTCCCCCCCCCGGGACGGGACTGGTAACAGTAGTGAAACCGCGGCGTCTGCAGGTACGACCGGGGGTTATTGTTAGGGTTACCACCATAACCCTACCAGCACACCTATATCCGCACACCTATACAGTCATACTCGTACCACTCACTTCCTTATATTAACGCAACTACTACATGCAACTAAGCTGCTGATCCGCCCACCCACATATGCCGCGTGCTTGCCACATGTCATGCCCTTGTCAGCCGTTATGCCCCGATGACTCCCTGATGACTCCAAGCCTAGATTGCATATCCAAGCCTAATGCCTGCATGCGAACGGCTGCCAAGCCGATAGTTGTATAAAGCCGTGTACACCTCGGTACACTGTAACAAGATCCTTTGCTGCAAACCTTTTCCTTGTCTATGCTAAAGTCTCTCACCTAAAGCTTACATTGGTTTCGCTGAGCTCTGGTTAAGATCCCCCGCTGCGTTTCCACTGCGCATGCCCGTCCCCCGCCGCGCCTGCCACTGCTGCCGGTCACCCCCCCCCCCCCCCCCCCCCCCCCCCCTCCCCGCGCCTGCCATCGTGAACGACCAGCCTATCACTGCCGCCGCCGCTAACCAACGAAGTACAGATCGACACCGCCCGGTGGCCCGTGTAATCCGGGCCGAGCTGGCCAAACCCGCGACCCGCGCCCTAGCCACGGACACCATCCACGCATCGCCAGTGAACGCCACTCCCCCCCCCCCCCCCCCCCCCCCCCCCACCCCCCCCCCTCGGCCGCACGCTCCCCCACGCCGCCACGCATCCCACTGCCACTAATTCTCAGAACTGACCGAATATGACTGCTAATGCGATGGATGTCGCCGAACGGGCGACTCCGTCAACAAATGCTCGTCGACGAGCAAGGCACAACAGTGGCACCAGACATTGGCTGCCAGAAGGCAGCTAAGGGGAATACCTAGCTGAACTCGCACCGCCTGCCCGGTTAACGACGGTTTGGGGCCAGCCTAGATTTGATTTCGAATTGAAAACCAATCGATAATCTGTCTGACTGGCCGTATTGTTCCCCATACCCGAGACTATGCCTGTTGGCTTGCCCCCAGTGAACGAGCTAACTCCTGAGAGCGCGGCCGAGCCCTGCGTGCCGGTGTCTGCGCATGACGGGGCCTCCTCTTCAGGCCCGTTGCCTGTCGAGTCGACACACTCGTTGCCCTCGCACGAGCTGTGCCGGTTCCTGCTAGCATCTGCCTGCTTTGCCATCCCAGCTGACACAGCTGCTGCCACATGTTATCCGCAATAGCGAAACATGCTGCTACCCGAAAATATTGCGACGCCCCCCCGGCCCGGCACTGACAAAACCCAAACCTGCCTGGCCATCTGCCTGCCACCATGCTTCAGTCATCGTGACGACCCCACTTGCATCCCTATAGTCGCTACTGCCCGTAGTTATTATTAATTGACGAGTGGCGACTGACCTAACGACTATACTGGTATAGTGTGAATTACAGGGCACAAACAGGGCACTGACCTAACGACTACTGGTGTGAATTACAAAAAGGGCAATTCCCCAGAATTATAGAAAATCAACAATTATAATTAGAAAATCAACGACTACTGGTAGCGACTACAGTTCGCTTATCGTTTAATGTTTTCCTTCTGCGTTACCACGGCCTATCCGAGTTTTTGTACGTGCGATAGTCAGTATACTACATCGGATATCGGCCATACTGTGTTTATTCACCTCCCACATTACGCATTTGCGCCATGTATGATAAATACGGATTTGTGGTATGCTACTGTTCATGAGTTATTGTAGTATCGACTGCTAAACATACCCAGCATAATTACAATATACTGGGGATTACAGCCACATGCCTGTCACACGCCACACCCATGCCATAATTATCTTCCCCCCCTAGCTACAAATACAGGTAAGAATTAGCGACAACTGACTGTAGCGAGTAGCGCCTAGCGAGTTAGCGACCTAACTCGGGAAGTCCTAGCGCCCCATCTAGTTCAAAACCGCCGCATCCCCTATTACCCTGTTGACGCATATTTCGGCCACATCGCCAAATCTGCCACTGACAACCTGCCTATGCCACCGACCAACTGGGTCGTCGATGCTTACCTTGCGGACAGCACTGTCGATACGCAGGCGACCACCGCGCACAGCCACAGTATGCGGCCTGAACACGTCAAGGCTCTTGAGCTTGAGCCTGAAGGTAAGACACATGTGCCCAATACTACTGCCATTAGCCCCGCTTTGCAAGCGAAAAACGCTTTCGTAACGACCTCGACGTCCGATATTAAATAATTTACTACTGTCAGGCATCCTAATTTACTACTGTCAGGTACTGCTAAAACACACATTACCCGACACCCACACTGGTTTATAAAATGCTGTTAAACTCCGGCGGTGCGACACACTATTTTGTAAATAACGCCTAGAGGTCCGCCTGCCCGCATATATTCAATATTACAAGTATCAGGGATCACCCCTGCTAGTATACCGGTACATGTACCGCGCCACTGGGAAATTATCAAATTATCCCGTACAGCCCTACACGTTATTAACTGTACGGATGCCCGCCGCGGCCGTATTACGCCTTTAGTGTCCGAGTCCTGCACATTTCAGTTGCACATTTATAGCAGAGGTTAGTTTGACCAACTTGCAGAATAATTTCAACGTGTTCTCGTGTGTCATTTCTCATAATCACTACCTAGCCAATAGTTGAACTGCCAACACCCAAATTACGCTTCCCGGCGGCCACACTTTCACCCATATCCGGCCGAACCCCGCTCTATTGATACCAATGCGATATGCATGCCAACAACATGGCTTTACAAGGATCCCTGTGATGTCTTCTCTTACGCCGTAATTCGTGAGTGCGACGCAACGGACAAATTGTTGCTCAATCAATTAAATCGCGATTTTTCGTTGTTACCACCGAGTGGTCTGCTCATTATGTACTATAACAAATTGAAATCTTTATACTTAAACATATAAACAAGTATGCCAGCCGTTAAAATGCCCTTCAAGCGATAGCGCCCCGGCTTCAACTTCGAAATACCATTGCTCTAAGATGCCCACCTACCGCCGGCAAAACACATTGCCACTCAGCACCTGCCGAATCAGAAAAAAAAAACACACAACGCAATTAAGCGCCCTTTGAGACACATAATTTATTGGGTAATCGCCTCCGCGCCTTATGCTGCACTTATCCTATTTGTCCGAACATGCAATGCTGGCATGCGCATTTGCATTGACTCCCGACAAATATATATAACAGCCGAATAAGATTCCCATTACCGCACGCCACCATACTCACAGTAGATATGCTGTCCGGCTATATTGTATATATTCCGCCCTCGACCGAGTTTTAGGCTAACACCATCCTGCAATCAAACATATACGGATGTCCACACAGTATCGTTCAAAACTCAGTTCGGTCTTTTCGAATTCCATGTCATGACATTTGGACCGTCCAATAGCCCATCGGCGATTCAACGCTTGATGCTGGGTAACGTTATTTTGCATCCGCATAACACCGCGTTCATTCCTGTCAGGTTTGACAACGTTTTGGTATTTGGTATCTCCCTCAATGAACACTACATACACCTGAAAACCACGCTTGTTTTGCTTGCCAAACATCACATACTGCTGCAACTGCCTTAACCAAGAAGAATAGTTTGGCCATTACATAGCCCACGGGGCACACGCCCTTCCAAACAGTGTTGCCATTCGCAATTGGCCCCCGCACCACAATTAACGATTTTTTGGAATACGGCAGTTAATATCGTAAGGATGGAATGAATATACATACTATCGCATGTCCACACCCCTTTCATAATATTTGTGGCTTACCTTTTACGCACTTCCAGAAAATATATATGCTTATTTATGCATACGCCTTAACCGCTGTCCTACTTTAGGAAACTGCAAAGGGACACTTCCGACAGCAGTGCGCCTATTATACCAAAGTTTCACGATATACCCATGCCAAATACGGCACCTATGCCCAGTAAGAACTTTTTTCGCATGGATACGCTTTGACAATATGACGCTGCTTTATACAAAATGGTTCTTAGATCACGCTCAGACCACATACACTATGCATACCACTCTCCGTCACCTGCCCGCCCGAGCCACCGTCACTCACTACCATGCCTAGCAAACCACGGACCCCCGCCCGCACCTGGAAGCCCGTGCTCGACATATTATATTGCAATAAAAAGCTCTTAGAATAAGGCCGATGCCCGGTCTCGTCGTCCGGATTTACGCCAATACTTAACAAAACACGACATTCAACTTCTTGACACAAACCTACTAACACGTTGCCCGATTTTCTCTCATATTTACCATGCACTACTTCCACCTTCAAGTTAATCTCGAATTGATAATCGGCCAATTCGCCACAACTATACCACCGAAGCAAACTACGACTATTGTATCCGTATTCGCAATCACATAATAGAATTCCAGCAACGGGTTATATTGGATAGTATGCCTGCCCGCCTCGGACAAATTCTGTCTTGATTTGGTCATTCCGGAAGTACTGTACCCGCGCTGCCGGCCACCTTGCTCGATGCCGCACGCTCTACTATTTGGAAAACACATGGTGACCCATTATTCCCATACTACTAATGGAAGACCGCACTCCCCGCTTCACCTCGGTTATGACAAAACATGTTCCGCTCGTGCTCGTTACATAATGACGCCTGGCCAAATAACTTATCCCTCGTCGGTTTCTACCAATCCGCAACTACATGCACTCCGCTTGACGCCCGCTACGGCACAAACCCGCTCACACCCGCTAACTTCTTATAACAACACGTGGACTCTGCGGATTACATTGACATCGCCAAAATACCAGATGCAGAAATACATAACTAAAAGTTAGAACTCGCCAATACCTGAGTATTAAGCATATGTAGCATATGCCAACCGTTAAACTCGCCCCAATACAGCCTGGATATCAACGTCACACATATTGCTTCGCAGTCAGCTTGTCAAATTCCGCCTGCCAACTCCGCTTGCCTTTTGCTATGGCAACGTCACACATATTGCTTTGCAGTCAGCTTGCCAAGTCCGCCTGCCAACTCCTGCCAACTCCGCTTGCCTTTTCTATGCACTGCCATCCCGTATTCCACGATTCCTGGGGGCCATATGCTAACCTGAAATTTCGTAGTGATATGCTCCATGGTTATGCCCGACACAATCTTGTCTCTGTGGTTATGCTTACGCACACTGATCATCGTGCCCTGTCCGCCGAATACCCCGCCCGCTTTCCTTGCGTATCCCATGGGTCTACTTTTTTGGGGCCGGGATGGAATGTTAGGGTTACCACCATAACCCTACCTGCATACCTATATCCGCACACCTATACAGTCATACTCGTACCACTCACTTCCTTATATTAACGCAACTACTACATGCAACTAAGCTGCTGATCCGCCCACCCACATATGCCGCGTGCTTGCCACATGTCATGCCCTTGTCAGCCGTTATGCCCCGATGACTCCCTGATGACTCCAAGCCTAGATTGCATATCCAAGCCTAATGCCTGCATGCGAACGGCTGCCAAGCCGATAGTTGTATAAAGCCGTGTACACCTCGGTACACTGTAACAAGATCCTTTGTTGCAAACCTTTTCCTTGTCTATGCTAAAGTCTCTCACCTAAAGCTTACAGTTATGATCTTAACTAGTTTATGGGGTTTCCTCTCTTGACCTAACCGCTTTTCAGCTACCAAGTGCTGCTCAGTGGTACGGGAACTAGGCACCTGTCGTTGCGCCCTTTTTGGGTGCAGCACGAGTAGACATAAAAGCAGCCACAACATCTGAGCCTGCCATCTTCCAGTTTTCGATGCGTTCCACGCAACGATGTTAAAACTGTCTCGTAACCTGTTGCGAGCAAGGTCACCCCACGTTGTTCAAGACCACACCCGGCTCACCACCTGTGTGTGATATTCTCATCCGTACGCCCGTGCGTTACCATGCCAGATGGTGAAGAACCCGTCGTTGAGCCGACGCTCGAGTCGCTACACGCAGACGTGAAGGCCCAGTCTACATTACTGCGGGAGCTTGCTACAGCGATGGCTCAATTGACGGCTCGTGAGCGCGTTGTTGATAAAGAAGGCTCACATGGTTCCGGTTCCGGGCAGCGCATCGCGGGACAGCCGACAGGCAGCGGGGGAGCCGCAGAGCGCCCCGACTTGCTAGCCCACGGCTAGCCCAGAGCGGCCGTGTCGGAGCAAAATCCGTGAGTGACGAGGATGACTACCTCGCGGTGCCAGAACTACTGCAGAGGGGCAGAGTCTGGTTACAAGGCCGTTCGACTGGTCAGCCGAGTGCCTGGACTCTTCCCACTGAGCACCGACCTAACGAACGAGTATCTCAAGCAGGATGACCGGCGTCTGCCGGCCCAGGAGGAGTATCTATGGATGTCGTGTTTCGGCGCCCACATGGCCGCACTTTTCGTGGCTCTCGACGAGCTGCTGCCCTACGTCCCTACTGCAAATCAGGACTTCACCCCTACCTCGCGAGAGCTCGGAACCACGCCGAAGCCATCGACACGGCGTTTCGCTTTCGTTTGGCCTTCCTACGGAGGCTTAATGAGGTCAAGCGTGTGCACGGCGACCAAGGTGTACTAGACGTGCTGCGAGCTCCGCACTTTCAGCCTGCTTCTGAGCATCCGGGTTCCGCGATTTTTTGTGGACCTCATGAGGGACTACGAGCGTCGCGTCTTCGAGGCGACGGCGGCCAGCAGCGCCAAAGCAACCGCTACTGCTCGGTGGCGGCAGCAACTGCAGGTCGCGGACGTGGACGAGGACGTGGCGGTGGACGCGGGCGTGGCCGCGAAGGTGAGCACGAGTGACGGTGTGGGGCGCCTTTCGTCGGAGCTGCCGGAGCTTTGCGAGGCCACCTTTCGGTGACCGCCGCAAAACGCACCCTTGCAGCTCAACGGCGGCATGAGCGCCCTGTGTCAGGACCTGACCCCCCACCTTACAGACTTCATTTAGACCTTCCTCGGTGCGGCGCTTCTTATTACAGCTACAGCCGAGTGCGGCTCAACCATCCGCACACCTGCACATGCCGGTTCAACCAACCGCCTCCCGTACCATTCCATCATTGCGTCCGTCGGTTGTTACACTGCGTGTCACAACTGGTTCGCAACGACCAAGCTTCGCGCGTGTACGTTACGCGCGTGACAGGCGCTACGAGCGCAAAGGGCGCGCGGGGCGGCTTTCCTACCTGAACCTAGCCCCGCAAACCCGTACTGATGCTACTGCAAACCCGTCCAGCAACTACCGGCCTACCGCCGGGAATCTAACCGCTGCTGCCGAGTACTTTGCAAACAATAGTCTCACCTCTGGAACTCTGTCGGTAAAACGACGCACTTACGTAATTGACGAGCCCGAAGCTGTCGCTCCCTGGGCTGCTTCACTGCGATCTCGACTGCAGGATGCCTTTGGCTCAGACGAGCTAGGACAACGGACACTCGACCTGCTCTCCAGCTCCCTCACCGCTCAGACACTCAAGAGCTACGCCGGCAAACTGTCTCAGTTCGTGGAGTTCTGCCACGACTCCGAGAACATCAGCCCGCTGGAGGCGACCACTGCTACTGTCGTCCGGTACGTTGCCTGGATTGGTGAGCGAGGGTACATTGGAGCTAAGTCACTGCAACCCTGCATGTCGGCAATCAACACGTTCTTCGAGCTGCACAACCTCGACCCAATCGCCAAGGACAGCCTACACCTCACTTCGGCAAGGCGTGGGCTGCTGCCACGGCAGCGGCGTCTGGAAGCCGCCCCTTTGCGAGTTCCGCTGCCTGCTGATGTAGCTTACCGCTTCGTCACAAAAGCCGAGCTGATTGTGTCTTCTCCCACCCCAGAGTACCAACACGACTTTCGAGCCCTCGCGGCCTCGGTTGTCAACTTCATGTTCTTTGACAGAGGATTTACTGGTGTCTCCTGCCGAGTGCGGGATGTGCATGTCGACGATTACAACATTACCCTACAGGTGTACCGCGAGAAAGGCCGCGCTGGCCGACGGGGACCCGACGACCTGCGCGTACTTCTCCTTCCGGTGTCAAAGCACCCCCGAATTGCACGTCTCCTGCACCACTTCATCGACACAATACAGTCTGTTCCCCTTGTTACTGCTGCCTTGGCTGAAACTAACTTCTGGGCGGTCACCCCGAGCGAGCAGTCAAAACCTTGGATTGCTGCTACGATGTCGGACTGGCTGTCTACAGCCGTCCGCCTTGTCGGTGCTGCCCCTCCCGCCGGCACTTCCTGGACCTCACACAACCTTCGCAAGGGAGCAGCGTCTGCGGCCAACGCCATTGGAGTACCACTGTCCCACATTCGCCATCAAGGTGGCTGGGCCACTAACTCCGACGTCGTTCTGGACTACATCGACCCCAACGTTCTTCCTTCACCTGGCGCATGGTTCTTCTTTGGCCACAGCGCCCCCCTCCGCCACTTCCAAGTCCAACAGGAATCCGCAGCGGTGGCCTTCCCGGTGTCTCCTTCATGACCTGGCGCTACCCCTTCTCCGCCAATCCACCGCTCTCTCCGTTCGCTCATGACTGGCAAAACCAGACTCAACTTGAAATGATCTAAACTAGTTTATGGGGTTTCCTCTCTTGACCTAACCGCTTTCCAGCTACAAGTGCTGCTCAGTGGTACGGGAACTAGGCACTGTCGTTGCGCCCTTTTTGGGTGCAGCACGAGTAGACATAAAAGCAGCCACAACAGCTGAGCCTGCCATCTTCCAGTTTTCGCTGCGTTCCACGCAGCGCCCCCCCTGACTCCGTTTTTCCCTCCACGCTTTCGCTAAAACCATCCCGCCAATTTCGGCTCTTGACCGTATAAAACAGCCTGCGCGACCTTTTTGGCAAAACCAGACTCAACTTGAAACCCCTGGTACGACGGCCTTCCAGGCAGTGATCCAGTCGTTAGCTAGTCGAAAGCCCTGCTGCGGGGTAGCTCTGTCCTTATTACTCATCTAGTCACCAGCCATCAGGAAAACTGCATAATTATCCTCATGTGATTAAAAAGCCTTCAAGCATTCTGCAAGTTTATTTAATTAAGGCTTGGAAGATTTTATCCGTTGTCTTTGGTGGCGATTTTGCTCGGAAAAAGGGGGGGGGGGGGAATCTTCCTTTTCGGAAAAAAAAACTTATAGTCTGATAGTACTTTGAACAGTACTCGTCGATGCCCCCGATGTCGTAGGCGAAAGCGCCGGCGCGGCTAACTCGACACCGGCACAGTACAGTAGCGGCGGGTGGGGAGACAAACCGCCGCAATGCATCCTCTAAGCTCTGTTTATGGGGTTTCAAGAACTACTCAACTGTCCTAGTGCGACCCGTACAATCTGTTTCGGGTTTCAAACGGGTTTTACCGGACGGTACCCTCCGGGCTGCCTTATCGCCCGCGAGCCTTGCGCCGGGCCTGGCCGGGGAGCTACTTAGGACAGCCACCTACCATCATCTCATCTGCCCATTCATTAACCTTCCATATATCCGATATCCCTCCACCCTATCCCACCACCACCAGCACCCGCCGCCCACACCAGGCAGCACCACTATGTACCTCCTGGCGTCACTGGCGGCGTGCGTCAGCATTTCCGTTGACGGCATGACCGCAGTGCGGAACATATGGATAAAGCTAGGCGCTCATGAGTGGATGGGGCGACAAGAACTCTACGGACCAGCTGAATGAGGCAATCGAGGCCCACACCCCCGACTACCACCCCCTGCTTGCTGACACCGATATCAAGATGGTGTGCATGGCCGGCACCCGGCACGACCGTGGGCTTTCGCGAGACTGCACAGCGTTCCTGCTAGAGGCAGTCACAGACACCCTGGCGTTCCTTGCTTTGAGACGAGAACGGTTACGATTACGGTCGATTGCCAGCGCCCCGCTACCCGGTTACGATTAAGGTCTCGGCAAGCACCGCGCGCACAACCCGTTCCCGACGATGATGATGGCTAGCGCCGCGCCGAGCCCTGAGAGTCATCACCGCCTCCCTACTCACAAAGTGCCCCGCTGTCTGCCAAAAACCAGCAATACAACTCCCTGATAGAATGGCAAGAGTTAGAGGGCGTCGGTTGGTCGACGGACATGGCTAAACCGGTCGGCTTCGACTTCGTCTTCGCCCTCCATCGCGCCTTGTTCCCTCTCAGCTCTCGTTCCAAGACTGGCGTTGTATCTGGGGTATGAGAGCATCTTTGCAAAGGGCCAGCCCCGCCGGACAAACGTTTCGCGCAGTTCTTTGGGAAGAAGAAACTCGGACATAAGGCAGATCGGCCGAACGTTCCGAAATTCGTTGGAGTACCTCAATACGCGCTGTCCGCAACGGTAATTGGGTCCAGAAGTTAGGGCAACTGGCCGAGCATCATCGCGTTGCTAAAGCCCTGGAGCTCTTGCTATTTCGGTACGAGGAGCGGCTCGGCAAGCAGCGCGACTATGACCTTAAGTCAAAACTGATGGAGGAGCCGGTACGGTCGGCCGAGACGGCGTCGCATGTGGAGACCATCGAGGCGCTGAAAGCGCTGGCGACCAACCGCGATTTCCCAACCGACATGCGCTCGCTTAGCCACCGGCTGCTGAACACCCCCTGTCTATGCGGTCTCATACAGTCGGGCGGGTCTGGGGTTGACAATGTAAACAACATTGTCATTTATTACGTTCATCTATGTGCCATATTCATCTATGTGCCGTGGTCTTCTATGCATCCTCCTGCATCTATATTAACGGCCTATTTGCTGCCCCAGCCTTGTCTAAAGTACTGCACAAAGTACTATCACAGTCCCCCAATTTTTCACCTGAAGGTGGGGGTGCCCAATACCCATAGAAGTTCATCTATAACATGTTTTTAGTTGCCTTGGCTGTTCATGCATGCTTACAAGGCACAAACATGATGTTTCCTTGCTATTTGTTTCATGGCAGTACTTTAGCAATACTGCAGAGGAAGGAAGTGTTTCCAAAGGGGGGGGGGGGGGGCAAAAGGGGGGGGGGCACCAAAGACAACGGATAAAATCTTCCAGGCCTAAGAGCTGTGACGGAATTTCCAACGCTGTTCGATCACCGCCGTCTAAAACACTGCCATCAGAATGTATCTGGCCTACTGACCACCAAAGGTCTTATCCGCGCCGACTTCACAGCTTGGCGACGACAGTGGCGGCGAAAGCATGTTGGACTCTAACTCATGTAAGCCTTAAAACCAAGCCCCTCCCAAAAATCGTTGTGCTTTCATGCATGCCCTTTCATCTGCCAAATAGTAATCTGAAATTTCGTATACAACTTAAGTCCCGCTTAGTCTGTGATGCTGAACATGCCAGTTGTCTTACAGCCCGGTTGCATCAACCGGCATAGGGTCCACTAAGTGAATAGCAGTGCGTAGCGTGCAACCCTCTAGCTAAAGGCGGCCACATCCTTGTTCTTGGAGAGATTGGTGCAACCGTCCTTGCCCCTCCCCCAACTGCTTGTACATGTACGGTAGGGCTAGTCCCCTTGCGTGCAGGGCTTGCTACATTACCCCACCCCCCCCACAGTGACCAACGGGGCACATACTCGTGTGAATTACAAATGGCAAGCAACAATCCACCGTTTAAAGCAACGCTAGCATATCAACACATGCCACTTATTTGATCAATAACAAATCCACCGCTAAAAGCAGTACTAGAAGATCGACACAAGCGGTCCGCAGCCCGCACAAGGCGGGTTGGATGAGTGATGCGCGCGGCCGGTTCAGAGTCCGGGCCATGCGAGCACGTATGTGCGAGGTGATCCACGGATGCGCTGTGCAGCTTCAACAACGGAATGGCGGACAAATCAGCGCCGTGTGATGACACAGCGAGCACGCTCTCGAGCCGCCAGCAAGCTCAGTAGCCTAAGGAAATCTCTTGCGAGTAAGGCCTACTAGTGAACGGGTGGTGCACCGAGTGCCCCGCCATGAGAGGGCGCCCCAATTCGCGGCCAAGCATGCGACAATGCACACCCTGCATCGCACCCCTTGCTCACCTCACAACATGTGCCGAAGACTATGCCCGAGTACTCCGACTCTATGGGATGCATCAATCTGGGCCCTTCTGTCATGGCTCCGTGTTGTGCCACGCCGCATCCAGCAATACCAATCCCCGTTGCATTTGGCGTCCAACATGGAGCGCTCAAACCGATCCACAGTTGTAGCCCGGGACACCGCTGTGTACTTGACCCCGTATACCGCATAGTCTTGAACTCGATCAACGTGGACTTCAAGCTCCGGGAATCAAAAGTCCCGGTCACGACGTTGAACGCCGGGAGGGAGAGCTCAGCGTCCGGCACTACCATATCCTTGAGTTCGCGCACATCATCCGTGGGCACTGTGCTACTGCGAGGCACTACATGCCGCAACGAGTCCTCCACCTCCAAGCGTACATCGATACCCCGACCATTAATACAATGATCGCGAAAGGCATATGCAGTAGCATCGTGTTGTACACGCCAGTGAGCGTCATCTCTATAAGCCGGGAGGTTCGTGAGCGCGTCGCCATAGAGGTCCACAGTGTCGAGGTTGAGCTCTAACGAGGACATAATGATCCCAATCACTGGGGCCATCCCACGTGGGCTATTTAGGCAGAAAGAAGTACACGGCAGCGATCTCCCGCAGCTGCCACGGAGTCATAACCGTCCGCGCAGTGAGGATGGCCACCGTCCGCATGCCCGACTCCGCGTCGAGCTAGCCGATTCGGAACACGATCCGTTCTCTGCACGTGACATGGACATTGCCCACTTCATTTTGAAGCCGAGAGTTGTTGGCCTTGTCCGGGAATGCCGTCAACTCCTTTTGCGAGCACGACGCAGCCTCCGCCTCATCCCGCTCCATCACGCGGGCGTCCGCATCGCTGAGGTGGCAAGCAATAGCCGCCTGAAGAAGGTGCCCGCCCGCCACGCCTCGCGCACCGCTGCGGCGTAGCTGGCCCATGAGCATCGCTGAGGAACTGATCATATTGGCGGGCGGAAGAAGTTGCGTTGAAGCATCCTTGGCCAAGTATAAACTCAAGCTATGCGTTGAATAAACAAGGGGCGGTGGTGTTGGTGTCGGAACGGAGTTCCTAGTGATGAATTCCTCGGGACGATGTCGTTCACGCAGCCGATGCTACTCCTACATGTAGTGATATAGCCAAGGTGCAGAGCAGCCTGCAGCACCGGCAGACCGGGCGCTTTCTTACTTAGAGTGATAACGGTACAAGTATTGTTTCGTGTGTTGTTTTATATACGGATTTTCTAGTAATTTCCTGATCGCCTTTTGCAGCTAGCTCGTGTAATTATTTTATTATTATTATATAAGGATTGCAGATTGTTGGTGAACAAGCATTTGGTATTTGTATTATCGTAACATTATAGCTTTTGCATTATAGCATTATAGCATTTGTTTTTGCATTTGCATTGTTATAGCATTTGCATTTGTATTATACAGTACATGAAGTAGTTGTTTTTTACAGCAGGGCTTTAACATATGCGCACTATAAATACAACAAACAGCAACCATGAAAGGTTGCCAGTAATAGAGACATAAGCCCGAAACCAAGGTCAAGCAGGACGGCAGGGAGCCAAGAACCAAGGAAGAGCCAAGGGAACCACGAAGTCGCCAAGCTGTCAGGAACCAAAAGGTCAAGGGAATCACCGAGGCCAAGGAAAGACCAGAAAGACCGAAAGGGGGACATTGGTTTCTTGGGGGTAAGAAACCAATGGGGGCCACCCCCAAGGCGTAGGCCATCAGCCGCGGCGAGTACGCTTGCAGCTAGCTAGTGACCCGGGTCATAGCAACACAGGCCGACGAGCGACGCGACGAAGGCGCAGGAGCACCATCACGTGCCGCGCGCGAGGCCGCAACCCCGCCAAGAACGGTATCTGCATGTGCCATGTTGATGAGCAAGGAGAAACGGCGGCGCCATCCATACAAAAGATGGCCGATTTTTTGGCCAGTGTGTGTGTGTGGCTAGCTTTCGCGAGCTCCACCAAGGAGGCCTCGGCGTGCTGGGCCAGCGAGCCGAACTCGGAAACGGCAAAAGTCACAAAGCGAAGCATGCCGGCGGCGTTTTGGGCACCCTCGTCATACTTTTGGATTTTGTGGCGCTTTGCAGCCCGCAATGCAGTCGTTGAATCCGATCTTGACACGCTGAGGATAGGGGCAATGGTGGTATCGACAGCAATCGTGTTCCCGCGGATACAACCATACCCGAAAAGCCCAACATCGGCCGGCCGGCCGTTGCTGCCCTTCGGAAGAGAAACAAGCACCGACGGGTCCGTGAGGATCTAAACATCCACGCCCTGGGCGGACTTCACGTCGTGGCAAACGTCGGAAAGGCCATGTGCCGCCCACTCGTGTGCGGCGTGATGGGAGTCGCCCCCAGAGCAACGTGCCACGTGATCAGCATACGCGACCGCCCAAGCTGAAGGAGTGAACTCTACGCCAACTTCCTCAAAACGGGCCAGCATGCCTTGTGCCGAGAAGGAGCAAAAAGCACAATGGCAGTAGGGCTCGCCGCGGGAGAGGACATGAGCCGCCGGAAGGCCAAATGGGCAGCAAGCGGCAACGCGGAACATGGAATCGCAGTACTCAGGGAAACGCTCACGGACTTCACCAAGGCGACCCTCACTTGGAGGATCAGTCACCAGGAACGTTGTCGCAGCGCGTAAGAGGCGGCCCCGGAAGCGGTTATTTAGTTACTGTCAGGGCCTCTTGTAGTAGGCATACGCGCAGCAAGCTTTGCGAAGCGGACCGTGTGAATGCGGTACCCCTTCCGCATGGAGTGCAAGGGGAAGTCCGAGTAATGCGGCATAGCTTGGTGCTCGGCCGCCGAGCGCATCGCATACGCTAGCTCAGCCCCAGCGGCCGAGCAGCCGGCACGGGCGACGTGAGAGCGCTTGGAGGGAAGCAACTTTAGGGCAGAGGCCAACGCCCCCGCTAGGTCCTCGAGCACCGCGTCTCCACACTCGTCAACGACACGGGTATGAGGAACGCGAAGCTCGACACCCCACATCGGCGCCGACACGTTGGCGCCGGCATCGGGCTCCAACGCTGGGGTGGCCGAAGCAAGGTGAATCTAGGACTCCCCAACAAGTTAGAGGCTATATATGAGGGCTGGATACGCCTGACAGCTCGGAAAAGAACGCGCCGGCGTCGCTCAGGTAAGGATTAGTAGTTTCTTCGTCTACATAATCTAACCATGAATCCCCTACTTCGGATGTTGGTGCCTTGCCTTGGGCGGAGGACCACACGGCCCACGGCGAACAAGACACTATTAAAAAAAAAAAAAAACAGATAGTCGCCACGTCGCTACTGTACGAGGTACCGGACACTGGTACTGTAGTCTGTACATCGCGGCGCAGGCGTCCCTCGTAGAGTAGAGTCGTAGTCGTAGCGGAAGATGCAGATACAGGTACCGTACGGTAGTAAGGTTATAGTAGTCGCAACCAGAATACCAGTACCAGTACGAGTTTGTGTTTTCAGCACTGCGGCATGGCAGAGGCCGCCCGCGGCACCGCGCGCCCGTGCCTGCGCGGCGCGCCGGCTGCCGATGACGGCCCGCCGCGCGACCGCGGGTTGACGGCCCGCCCGCCCGAATCCCTTCCCCCGCTGTGCCGCCGGTCGTCCCCCAGTCTGGAAGTCCACCACCGCGAGCCGCTATCCACCCACAGGATCCAAAACCTCACTCCGGCCCGTGACCCCTATTTTCCGGAATCCCCTCGCCACTGTAGCCGCATCGCCTCTCAAGAAAGTCAGCCAAGATGATGGGGGTGAGCGTCCGCGCAGATCCCCCCCCCCCCCCCCCCCCCCCTGGCGACAGCCGCCCGAGCTCCCGATCAGCACGCCGAGCAACCGATCCCACCCACCTTCCAAGCGGCGCCCGGCCGCCAGCGCGATCTGCTCCCCCTCCACCACCCCCTCCCCCTCCCCCAGCTGCTCCGCGTCAGTCGCAGAATTCCATGCGGATATTTCCCGCTTGGCCGGACACACACGTGAGCTGCGGAAGGCAGGGCGCGGGCAGGCGGCGCTCCGCGGCGGCGACGACAGATAGCGCCCGAGAGGCGCGGGGGAGGGGGCGGGGGGGGGGGGGGGGGGGGGCTCGGCCGCGCCGTGCGGGGACGGGGCGGCAAGTGCTGGCCGCGACGGCGTCGATGGCCGACAGCGAGCCCAGGGCTCGCCCATGTCTCGGAATGACTCGCGTTGGCCGGTTTTCGTCCAGGCACATAGACGAGAAGCGCCTGGAGAAGTGTGTGTGTTTGTGAGGGGGCGGGGGGGGGGGGGTATACTGCAGAGGAGCTGCTCGGATATCAGAGCAGCTGCACTGAGCCAAGATACTGTGCTGTGCCGCGGCAGACACCGAACCCAGTGCTGGCTCAGGGAGCCGAGGAGGAGAAAGGCGAGACCGCCCGCCTGGTAACCCCCTCCCTCCCCAATCTCTCCCTTCACACTGTCCGCATCTGCATTTTTCGTCCATGCGTTCTTATGAGCCTTGCAGCCCCCGCTCCAACACATCCTGCTGCCCGCACCGTGCCGCTTCCCCCATCCCTACTGTGCCCATCCTCATCCTGGTGCCCCCTCCCCCCGCCGGAGAGCCCCTCATGCCTTCGTTCCATTGTCCACCCCCAGGCCTCCTTTGTGGGCGCCATGGCGGTGGCGGACCTGGTTAAGACAACTCTGGGGCCCAAGGGCATGGACAAGATCCTGCAGTCCATGGGGCGCGGCGAAACGGTGACAGTGACCAACGACGGCGCCACCATCCTGAAGAGCTTGTACGTGGACAACCCGGCGGCCAAGGTGCTGGTGGACATCAGCAAGGTGCAGGACGACGAGGTGGGCGACGGCACCACCAGCGTCGTCGTGCTGTGCGGCGAGCTGCTGCGCCAGGCGGAGCTGCTTATCAACCAGAAGATCCATCCCATGACCATCATCGCCGGCTTCCGCGAGGCCTGCACCGTCGCGCACGCGCGCCTCGGCGAGATCAGCTACGACAACAAGGCAGTGCGTGCCCCGCTTCCTCTCCCGAGCCCCTCCGCCTGCTCACATCTGCAGTGTCATGCCCGCATCACATACCTCTGGAACCCACTCATACCGGTAGAAGACGGCTTGGCCTCATGTGCCAGCCGCAGCCCAGGGATATGCGCTGCTCGGCTTTGGGGTGCCCGCTTCTTGGCTATGGGCAAGCGCCCCCCTCCCCCTGGGGCGGCCTTACCCATAGTTTCAAACGATGCTGAGAGCTTGCGCAGCCTGTCGGGAACAAGCACCGGCATCCACACTCAGCCACGCGTGTGTAGGTGCATCGCGGGGCGCCCTTCCCACGCTCATGAGTCACTGTGTTCCTGCTCCCATGACACCATGTCGAGAGGACGGGCAGTGTGTGGATGGGTTGGATTTTAGGGATGGAAACCCTTATACCTGCAAAAACCTTCAATGCGGGTCGGAAACGCGGTATGGGCCTCATCGGGGAGTTGGCTCGGCTGTCGTGCCATGTTTGTTTGCATGCAACTGAGCTTGGGTTGATGGATGGGCTTGGGCAGGCAAGGGGGGTGGCCTGGCTGTGCTGCCAGGTCCCCCGGGAGCGCCCTCCCTCCTCTCGCGCCCGCGCCTGGGTCTACCAACAGCGGCGGAATGTACTTTCGGCTGGCTGGACGGCATGGACTGAGAACGCCGCTTCCCGCTCTGCTGTGTCCCCCCATCCCGTTCCTCCTCCCCTGCAGGACGCGGAGGCCTTCCGGCGCGACCTGGTTAACATCGCACGCACCACGCTGAGCTCCAAGATCCTCACGCAGGACAAGGACCACTTCGCGGAGCTGGCGGTGGACGCGGTGCTGCGCCTCAAGGGCTCCACCAACCTGGAGTCCATCCAGATCATCAAGCGCACGGGCGGCACGCTGGAGGAGTCCTTCCTGGACGAGGGCTTCATCCTGGACAAGCGCATCGGCGTGGGGCAGCCCAAGCGCATCGAGAACGCCAAGATCCTGATCGCCAACACCTCGATGGACACCGACAAGATCAAGATCTATGGCGCGCGCGTGCGCACGGAGTCGATGCAGAAGGTGGCCGACATCGAGGCGGCGGAGAAGGACAAGATGCGCGGCAAGGTGGATAAGATCCTGGCGCACGGCGTCAACGTCTTTGTCAACCGGCAGCTCATCTACAACTTCCCGGAGGAGCTGTTCGCCGACGCGGGCGTGATGGCGATTGAGCACGCCGACTTTGACGGCATCGAGCGCCTCGCACTCGTCACCGGCGGCGACATCGCCTCCACCTTTGACGACCCCAAGAACGTGTCGCTCGGGTCGTGCAAGGTGCGCCCGCGCCCGACACTGCCCCGCATGTCACACACTCTGGGTTCGCGCATGATTTGACCCCCCCCCCCCCCCCCCCCCCCCCTTCCTCTCCTAGGGGGCCTTCGAACCATGAAGTGTGTCCCAACGACTATCAGAGTATAGAAAAGAATATGTCATAATGAACTCCGAACGGTCGAAATGCTTCGGAATGCATATCTGGAAAACAGTACAGAATTGTCGCCGCGACGGATGAGGGTGAGGTGTGCGAGCGGACGCTGCTCCGGGGCCAGAGCGGAAGGCTGACGCCTTTTTGTGTGCGGTGCCGGCACAGCTGGTGGAGGAGATCATGATCGGCGAGGACACGCTGATAAAGTTCAGCGGCGTGGCCAAGGCGGAGGCGTGCTCCATCGTGTTGCGCGGCGCGTCGAGCCACGTGCTGGACGAGGCGGAGCGCTCGCTGCACGACGCGCTGTGCGTGCTGAGCCAGACGGTGCAGGACAGCCGCGTGGTGTACGGCGGCGGCTGGCCCGAGATGCAGATGGCCCGCGTGGTGGAGGAACTCGCCGCCAAGACGCCGGGCAAGCGCTCGCTCGCGATGATGGCGTTCGCGCACGCGCTGCGCGCGGGGCCGGGCATCATCTGCGACAACGCCGGCCTCGACAGCAGCGAGATCATCAGCAACCTGCGCGCAAGCCACACCGACCCCAACACCACCACGGGCGTGGACGTGTACAAGGGCGCGGTGGGCTGCATGAAGGAGATGGGCATCCAGGAGGCGACCAAGGTGAAGAGCCGCGTGCTCACCAGCGCCACGGAGGCCGCGGAGATGATCCTGCGGGTAGACGACATCATCAAGTGCGCGCCGCGCCAGCGCGAGGGGTAGGCATGTCATCAACTCCGAAACCGCTACCCGACATCGTCTGGGGCCCGCCGCCTCCCCGAGGGCGTTAGGGAGTGAGGAGGGGGCACCCCAGCTGGCCGTAGCTTAGCTGTAAGCAAGTGACTCGCCATTATTCCCGGCGGGGCAGCAAGCCAGCCCCACTGACACTAGGCCCCAGTACCATTCTGCCCATTCTGCTGTGCTACAGACTGCTGGCGAAAGATGATGTGAGGCGAGTGTGATCCGGCACTTGGACCCGGCGCGAGCAGTGACCACGCCCACAACGTTGAACCAGCTCTGCCCACTGCAATCCACTCATAGCCCCACACACCCCCCCAAATACTTCTGGGGGATTGGGGCCGAGCTATTCAAGGCTCACTGTTAAATACATCTGACAGTACACATGTGGGGCTCCTCACTATGGGTAGCTTACAGAAAAGGTGGGGTAGTTGGGCCACTGCACTGGTCTTGTGAATAGCCCGACTTACATTCATGCAGATAGCGAATTAGAAAGATTTGCTGCGTGGCAGTGACCTACGGTTGCGGGCGGTAAACTAACCAGTGTATTAGGATGCAAGCTCGGCAATTAGAATCGAAATAAAAGAGAAACTGTCTTGAAAATTTGCGTTTTTTTCTTGAAAGACAGCTGACAGGTTTAGTTAAGTCGGTATTGTGAATCGATTTCGGAAAGACATTGTTTGATTCTATATTTCCCATTACTCAGGAAAATAATTAATATTACTTAGGCCAGTAAGAATTGAAAGTGTGTTTTAGTACTAACCCCCTCCCCCTCTTGATCTGACCCCCCTCCATGAGTTTTGTAGCTGGCTTATGTACTGTGTAAAGTACTATCAACATCGGTGTCCAGGGGAAAAGTGCTGCAATTGTCCATCGCATTGACCACGCATGTAGGTGTGCATATCAAGGCATGAGGGCAACATTCAGAGCACAAAGCACACGATTGTAGTAGTGTTTCTATGGCTGCCCCTCCCCCTTCTGGCGTGTGCCCACCGGGCGAACTCGAAGTGCCGAGTGGGCACCTCTTCCATCGCATCCCACAGGTTGTCTTGGAGCATGCGGCTGCCACCAGACACGCCGGTCACACGCCGCCTCTTCTTGCTCGAGGATGGCGAGCTGAACAGCTCACACTCCACGACGACCACTGCAATGTGTTCAACGAGCTCAAAGGATAGGCTAGGGTCCAGGTCGTTCACTGCATACTCTATAGCTTGCTGCGCACGGTACGGGCCTCTAGTCAATCCTGCTTTAGGGGGTAGAGCACGGGCCTAACGGAAAGCTCCCTGCCGTCCCACTTCACCTCTACCTTCACGGTGTGCCTGGTGGATATCGGCATGGTGTCAGCTACCCAAGCCGAAGGCTGGCGACGTGAGGTAGGCGCGGTTGTGGACTGATATGTATGTGCGCTCGGGGCGACAGCAGCATGCCGGCCTAGCGCTGCGGCGGCAGTGTGGTGAGGAAATCTGACGTCTGAGCCAGCGTGTGGTCAGCACATTGGCGTGAAACTTTACGCCAAGTGAATCTCAAAACCTGATACACGGTGGCGGGACCAGTTTATTGCGTGTACTCGTGCACGGACCACTCATACTTGGCACATGCCCCCGTTGAGCGATGCCCACGTCCGCCGTGCCGGATCCCCCTTTCACAACATGATTTCCACCATCATCGACGCATTAAGGTGCACGCCATTGCCGTCCCACTTGGCTCACCATGGCGCGCTATGAGCATGCGGTTATGCATTACTATAGAAACACATTGCCCTACGCAAGGAGGCTGCGAGATCCCTCTCCCGCCTGCGCGTGCAGCGATCACAGCCGCATTTTGTCCTTGATTTTGCCCATAAACCATCGTCATCGACACGTAGGGCTTGGTCCAGGTCGTGAATGACCTAACTTCAATGCCCTACGTATATGGTGGATAGTTATCATACCAGGGGTGATGTGGTATGAGTATGGGGGCAGCGGTGTCCCATGCCTACATGTATTCACACGAGTGGCGTAATTTGTGGTTTTGAAGCTCTAGCGCCAAAAGCCCTGCTTTTGCCTAAATGAGAGTGTTGACGGGAACGGCTACCGCATGGCAATATCGGGTGTACCGCGCTATCGCGGCATCCTCCCCCAGCCGTACGACCCTGAGAAACATGCATGCACTCGCGCACGGTCTCAGTGTAGCTGTGAGGATATATCCTATACCCTCACTAACCCTAATCAACAGTAGCACACATTAAGGCGCGTAGCGCCAGGCGCGTAGGCGCGTAGGCGCGTCGGCCGACCGGCGCATGCTGATATATCAGCACGGCGCCCTGCCGGAACTGTAACAATAATACTCTCACCCTCACAACCTCGGAGTAGCACAGACTCTCGCCACCATAAGCGCATCCCCTCACAGTAGCTGCCCATGGGCATGTGGATCGAATTCGCAAACCCCATACTTATGTGGAGGGGTGTATAATATATTACCGCGCGTCCTTGCGCTGGCAATCCTATTATAGCCGTATCACCATATTAATTGTACCGTGTTTTGAATAAATAATTACAGTCATGTCATAATTACTACCGGTACAGTCGCGCTACACCAGAGTCTGTCGGTCACTCTACCAGAGTGCCAGTGCGCGGCTGCACAGGCTCGTCATATCATTTCTCGTGAAAATATTAATAAAAGCAGCAATGACGATCCCCAAGGCACGACTACCATCTGCACGACACAGCACTACTGCAGAAATAAGCAGATGCCTGGCAACCGAGGACGAGGACGTCGTCGGGAGGCTGTGGAAGTAAAGCAGGGATCTGGGATTCCGCAGTAGCGCTGGAGGGATTCTGCTTTACTCGCAGCAAACGTTGCATATTGTGGTGCAATTGGTTGAGGCAGAAAATAGAGACTACACTCGGGGCACAGCAGAACTAGAGCAAATTATATGAAGCTTGAGCAACATCAGCAACAAGAAGTAGAAAATAAGGATGATTGATAATATAAGTACGACTTGTAAGCTTTCAGCAAAAGAATTTGTAATTGAGAAAGTAGAAAGCAGCTTACGTTCCATGACCTTGGTTGCAGCGCACCCTCCGAAACGTCACGCTGATGCATCATTTTCTGTAGTGCTCGTTTTCCGCTCACAGTGAAATAATGCCGCTTTTCAGCAGAAAGTTGCAAAATGCGATTGTATGCGTTTCAGCTTCATGGGGGGTGCGCATGCCCCCAAGCTTTTACGCACAGATAATATGATAGTAAATGAATGGATATTGGGAGTGTCGTGCCATATGGGTGATGACGTGGCATCGCAGCCGTGCACGCGCCACTACCCCTGTAGCTTCGTCAGAGCTCGAAAGGGCCTAAAATTGCTGTCCTATGGTAGCATAACACGCGACGCGCTATATGGCCCAAGCTTCACCATGTGAATAGCCCATATCAAAGTCCTTCCGATGCACTACTGCCACGATGCAGCTCGGGAGGTGTGGGAGGAAAGATAGAATCTGTGCCAAAGCACTGGTTACTGCGAAATAGCAAAAAATTCTATGCATTGCGAGCCAAAAATGTCTGCTACTTTGGGGAAACGCTAAAACAAAGAGTTGATTGTTTACTTGAGACCGATTGTGAGCTCGAGTCTGAGGCACTACGGGTTGCACTTAGGTGACCGTTACGCGGGGCCTAACATTGGGCTCCAAAGTTTGAAAAAATGTTTTGGGGCTCACTGACCCCTTAAACGTTAGCAAATGGCAATTCTGAGCGCGAAAAACCGGATTTGTACGAAAGCGCGCTTTCGCCACACACTTTCCAACGCGACCTCGTACGCCTCAATCCAACACCGTTTCACGAAGATATGCCTCTTGGCACACCTCCCGAAAGTCCAGAACTGCAATAGCAGCAATTTTGTCCAGCACTGACGGCGGTCAGACTCATGTACCCTCTCGCGTGTAGACTCATTTTTACTCAACAAAAAACACGGAGTGGTCGCATACTCGCATGACACCACTTTGCTGGCAAATTTGGAAGAAAATCGCCAAAACCGTCATTTATATGCTCCGAACCCGCTTACAATGGCAAACAATGGGTCAATGTTGCAGCTGCTCTACCACTTTATCACACACATATCCGCGCCAAAATAACCGACATACATCAATTAAAGACGATGCACCCAGTGGCTATGAGTGTACCTGCGATTGGTTGAATGGCATCCAATAATATTGCCGTATACCCGCGCAGCAGTGAATAAATCCCGCGTGTTGTGTGATTTTTGGGGGGAGCAACGTTTGTGGGGGGGGGGGGGGGGGGGGGGGGGTATAATAATGGGTTATTGCACTACTACGTACTGTTTCGCGCGTCATCACCCTGCGGATCATCAACTCATCAAGCGTCGCGCGATCAAGACGAACAATGTTGTGCTGGCGGCAGACAGCCAGTAGCAAGAAGTGTATTCTGCAGCCGCAGCGGGTCTGCAGTGCATATTATGTAGTAGTAATTATACAGCAGAAGTGTACTACTTGTATGGGTAAAGCTCATGGATACTTCGGTTGGGTATTTGGTTTCCCTTTATTGCTGCGGGTTTACCTTGGGGGGGGACAGCAGCATATATCAATCATGCACGAGCCCAGACTAGCATATCAGTCGAAATTCCATTCATCACCTCACAAGCAATGTATGCCAATGGACTACTCATATTCATTGCACGTGTGGTGGCAGTGTTGGATTGAGCCGCTGCTGTGGGCACATGGACCAGCCCCTCGCCACTCCTCCCCAACGCACGTCAGACGCGGTTTTTCCGCATCATATCATACTGACCGTTGTGCATGATCGTACCTGGATCCATCAGCACTGAACGAGCATATAGCATTGCATCTTATCCACGACTCCACCCTCATCTCTGCAGATACCCTGCCATCCCCCGGTTCCGCCCTCCAGGCGCCTGCGAATTGCAATGAGATTGTTTTATCATATGATTGTTAAATTTAGTTATTCGCGTTTTTTCTCCGATTGCTAGGCGCCTTTGCATAGGTGTGCGCGATAAGCCTCACTACTACAGCATATATGCTGGGATGCCTAGCTAGAACTTTGCTATGCGGTCTGCTACAGCAAGGCGTGTGGCGTGCAGCTTTTCAAAGCGAAAAATAAAAAATGCAAACGCTGCACTGTTGAATACGAGTGCAGTCAACAAGTACATGCTGGTGTTCCACCGGTAGTGTGTGGGCTGTTTGCTCTGCAGACCTTTGCTGCATGCCCGAAGCCGGATGGATACCTGCATGACAAGGCATAGCAAAGGCTGGTATAAGCGCTTCCGCAAGGCCAGTGAGAGGTGCGCTGTCCAGGCAGGGGGGGTGGGGTGGGGGGTGGGGGGGGTGGGGGGGGGGGGGGTAGTACGGAGCAGCATGTGACCACGGTGCGTACCGTTTGTTTGCTGTTCAACACGCGCATCGGCATCACAGTAGCCTGCTTTGAAGTATGGTCCCTGGGGGCGTTCCTGGTTGACAATACAGGGACACCGGCGGCAGCACGTATTTCAACGCTTGGGCAGGTAGAGGCAGGTAGCAGCAAGGGGAAGCGGGGGGGGGGGGGGGGGGGGGTGTGGGGGGCATAGCCACAAAGCATGGTCACTGGGCATGCAGAACAACGCACTCTGAGGAGGCATTCGCAGCCTTCTGAGGGACAGGAGGCTCTCCTTCAGGGATCTCATGCCTGTGCTCTGGGCCAAGCACCGTGGCAAACCCTTCATTAGGCTGGTTTCTCGGCGCGTTCCTGGAGATGGCCACAGGCCCAGCCTCAGCAGACATGGCGCTACATCACACACCCTACAGTCGCAACGTCGGACACAGCTCCCGTGTCTTTGGGAACACGGGTCGAAAAACGCGAGTTGTTTTATAACATCAAGTAGAACATATATTGCTTCCCGTGTGCTTTTTGACAGATTTCCAGATAAATGTTGTGTTTCTTCTATTCATGAAAAAAAGTGCTCACGGTATATGCATGTTTTCCTCTCATTGGGAGAGGGGGGGGGGCGGGGCGGGGGGGGGGGGGGGGGGGGGGGGGGGAGGGGAGGGGGGGCAGGATTGTAAAGCAGACAGAACCCTAAACAACGCACCCAGCAGAGGGATTTGCAGCCATGTCATCATGCTTCTGCTGAGCAGCAGCGGCCTCTCTGCGGCGCTCCTCCTGCCTGTCCTGGAGGGCTTCTGAAGGCCTCGAGGGCAGAGGAGCCTGGTAACTCTGGGTGTTCCTGTAGATCGCGGCAAGCTGTGCCTCACCACATGATGACATTATTAGGCATGCACATGTGCATTGCTGGGAAGGACCTGCTGCCACTTCCCGACTCAATGGGCGGCCACTCAGCAGGCAGGGGGGGGGCGCACCGAGAGCGGGCATCCTGTGGTTGCTCCTGGTGGCTAGGAGGGGCCTTCTTCAGGGGCACGTTATTGCTGATGTATTTCATCTTGCATTCCTGCGCATCTACCCCAGTGACTTCAAACGGCCGGCAGTCCTTCCTCGCGTTCACATAGCAAAAGTCGACGCCAGACTCGCACCGCCCATCGGTGATCGGCAGGAGCGCTGGGTCTTGTTGCATGACCACAGGTGTGCGGTGGCGATGGTCCAGGACGTGCTTTAGGTACGTCTCAAAGTTGAACACCTTCATCCTCTCCTCACCCAGATCGGCGGCTGACTGAAAGTGCTTGGCAGGGCCGCGCAGCGCGCTGTGCATGTACTTGCGCGGAATGACCATGGCTTTGTCGGGGTAGCCGCTCCACGCGGAGCACGACTTAACAATCACCGGGGAGGAGCTTGCCTTCTCGGGCGACCAGGCGGAGCGCTGCTGCCCATCCTCGTCCCCTGCGGCGGTGATGTTGCGGAGCAGGCGCTCCAGGTCAAAAGGGTGCAACACCAGAGCGTTGTCCCGCAGCCGGAGCACAACGTGGTACCGCGCTCCCTGTTCCTGCTCTGCCCGCTCGATGGCGTCTGCGCATTCCCGCCAGTTGCGCATTTGGTCCAGGTGATTCCCCATCCGCTGCTCCGTGGACAGCGTCTTTGACGCCTGGTATCCAGGCCAAATCGAGGTGTCCACCTGCGGGAATTGGTCTCCCAAACGTGCCACGGTGTGAACAGCCGCGCCGTGAGCGGACATCTGCCTGGCCGCCTCCTCAATCGAATGCGGCGCGACTGTGCACGGGGTTGGTGGAGCGAGGTTCGTGTAGCGTGGTATGCCAGGTCGCAGCACCAGGAAAAAGTCCATGGCAGCTATGTGACGGTTGGGCTGCAAGAGGTTGGCCATTTTGGATTTGACCTCCAGCCGGCCAACCTGCCCCACGACGCACACCGCCGCTCGCAGCCGGGATGCCGCCACCTGCGCGGCTGGCTGGTGAGCATTGACTGACACGGCTGGCTGATAGCTGAAGCAAAGAGTCACTGAGAGCATTAACGCTGCGGTCGCAAATCTGTGGGGAGCCGCCATACTGCCGCCCCTGTGGATGGCGTGGTACAGTTTAGCAAAAAGCCTGGCGGTCCCGACGCGGCGACCGCCTCGGCCGCCCTAAAAACCCGATGCGGGCGGCTGGCGGCTCGGTTCGGCGGGTCGCGCAACGCGCCAAGACAGCAGGCGGTGAGGGGGTCAATACGCTGCGGACCGTGCTGAGTTTCTCCGGCGCTGAGTGCATGTACCTCGTCCTGGTGTAAGTGACACGGCGCATGGGTGATAGGGGGATATAGTCGCTCGCAGACACACTCGGGAAATATGTTGGAGAGATATGGGTCAACGAAGTGTCCTTTGGATAAACGACCCGGGTGGTATCCCGGCGACCGGCCAGCGGTACACGGCCGGCTAGCGGATCGTCGGTCGATCTGGTCGCACATTGAGGCGGGGGCGGCGGGGAGGGGGCGGGGGGGGGGGGGGGGGGGGGGTGGCGACTCCGCAGCGGCGCGGAGTTTTTGGGGCTTTGAGCGAAGGCGTAAATGAGTCATCAGCGCGATTGAGTGCTTGGGGGAGGAGGACTTGGGCGTTTCGTGCGTGTTGCGTCCCGGCCGTTCGCGCTACGACAGCAAAAACACACCGCAGGCGCAGTACCAGTAGGAGTGACACGTGCGGCACCACCCACCCACCATCTTCAGCATTCGGCGGAAGCGGGGCGTACCTCTGTCGATGGTGGCGGCCGCACTGAACTGCTCCAGAAGGTACGCATCCTCGTCCGTAGTAATGTGCTAGTAAGGATTACTTGCAGGAGGAGCCGGAAGCCGTCCCTTCGGCTTCGGCGGAAGATCTTTTAGCCCGGCCGGCCGACAATTATTAGCGACTACCTGTACCTGCCACATCGCCAGGCCCCGAGGCCCGGCCCGGCCCGCCCACCGTCCTATCCTAACCAAATAGCGATCCTGACTAATTTGGTAACCCGTACATTAAAAATGTCGTGGCCGTAAGATCCTTGATGACGTCAGTACTCGTTAATCGTACGGTCCAGATCCCATAGTGATTTGGCAAACCAAATCGCTATTTGGTCATCGCGGGTGTTCGGATTGGTGGTCAAATCACGAGGCTCAAGTAATTTGGACCTCAGCGAGTGACGAAATCAGTCGCGTTTCCTATTTGGTCGCGTAACGCTCGGTACGTCAAAGAGGCTGGATGGACGGCGCACAGGCGCCCATCGTTCATCGCACGGCTCGCAGCTGTCGTGTGTAACGAACTCGCCGCCGCCCACGGGTGGCCCACCTGCGGCCCGCGCCCCACCCGTGGCACACCCGCCAGTCCACCTCCTGCCGCCATTACCTGTCTAATGCGTGTTCAGCCGCCTACGTCGATCTGACCGCCCCAACCCGAAAGTTAGTCAACGTTTCTCGCCTAGGGCGGGGCTATGGCTTGCGTACAAAAAGAGGAACGCTCTCATCCCAACCGATGACGACGAGGAACACATGGCGCCATGGCGGGCGGCGAGCAGTCGGACGCGCCCGCCGTGTGTGCGCCAGTCTGAGCGGCGCCATGGTGGGAGGGAGGTGCCACATATGTAGGCGGCGCAATGCGATATACCGTCAGTGAGTACGGACACAATGCGCACGGGCGGGGCTCGGAAAAAGGGCAATTATTGAGTCAAAATGGGCACATTTCTGGACTCAAAAATTGCACCCCCCTTCACTCAGAATTGTACCCCTTTTGGGGGTGCAAATTTGAGTTACGCCTAATACTGTACGAATTACTGTGAAACTGGGCTTTCACAAGTTCCTCTTCTTGCCAACACCGTACGAGGCACTATTCACCTAGCTAGTGAAATGAACCCCCACATGTACTACCACTGTGAGATTCAATATATTTACATCGGGGCTTTCACAAACCACTGTGAGATTCAGATGTGCATTACAGGTGACGAAGCACTACTACCAGGGGTAAGGGGTGCCTTGCCTATTTTTTTCGCGTTCATCCGACGGGAGCGACAATCGCGACAGCGTGGATCCTCGTATATTCCTCGTATACGGGAAGTGTCAGTTATCGGCCCCGTTTCCACCGTATCAGCAACCGTACCGTGGGGATATGGGCCGACAAATGGCCGCCAGGCATGCCCAGCTTTCAGAGCAGCAATGCGGTCCCCGTAAACCC
Source organism: Tetraselmis striata (assembly GCA_006384855.1). Taxonomy (NCBI): domain Eukaryota; kingdom Viridiplantae; phylum Chlorophyta; class Chlorodendrophyceae; order Chlorodendrales; family Chlorodendraceae; genus Tetraselmis; species Tetraselmis striata. The sequence continues at coordinate 62,324 of VCJN01003080.1, forward strand.
TCTCCCGCCACATTTCGGCAGGTCACTCCGACTCTGCGGGCCCTAGGGCGGTGCTGACGACCTGGCGCGGTGCAAATCGTGCACGTCTGCGCATCGATTGCGCGACTCAAAGACACGGTTCCGACATTCAGGTGCATGCCCCTCCTTGATGTTTCTGGTTGTGCGAGGAGCGCGCAACTCGTAAAGTGAAAACGACGACGCAGGGTCCCTAAGACCCGTGGCTTGCGGTGGTGGTGCAAGGCATCCCCATGAACTTTACCGATTGCGTCGAGATGTAGATGCGATTTAAGTAAATGACTCTCGACTTGAACGACTATGCCGGCACTTGTAACAGTGACACTGCGATGCTGCACAGACCTGTAGCCCGCTCGTGAAGGGGCCTGGGCGGGGGCCCCGGGTGGGGGGAGGCTGTCGCTTGACGGCTACAACCGCGGCGGTGGTGGCTCGCAGGCATGCCCAATCGAAAAGGCGGCGGCCTGAAGGGCGCCGCCGCTTGAAGCAAAGCTCAGAAAACCAGACACAACGTGCGCTGCGTCCGGACGCCACCCGTCGCCCGTCGATTGCAGACAACGCTGACTTCTCCCCACAGCGTCCTCCGAAAACGTGGCGTGGGCTGGCTGACTGGGGTGCGGAATTGTCACAATCACTGGCAACCCTCGGCGGACTAGCAATTGCACAGTGACAAGTGACAAGGATGCCCAACCTAGTCACGTACGCGCTGCGGACAAGCCGACTGTCGCTTCATTTGCCATTAATGGGTCTGACACAGTGATCTACAACTTTTTTTGGGACCATCGCAGTGTTTCCCAACGACCATCTGATTGCGAGCAAGCACATGCCCCGCTGACTTGTTTTCTTGCAGGACATGCAGGCGGCTGTGGGTGGTTATACACACCTCTCCCTTGCTGGGACTCCCACCTTCCGGCCACGATGGTCATGCTGAAGATGGTGGACAGGAAGATCAAAGCTGCCCCGCGGTTGCTGAAAAGTCTCCCATGGAAGCCGCCTGAGACGGTATGTATGCGCCAGGCGCCAGTGCCTTCACTTCGGTAGAAGGTTGCGCCTCTCTGCAAGCTGTCGGGGCATCTGTGGCGAGTGTGACATGCTGGAGCAGCGCATACGCACGGAACACCGTGCAGCCCGTGCTGGACATACCCTTGGACTCAGGGTGCGCAGTCTGGCGCAGAAGCTGGGAAACAGCAGCACCTTGGGAATTGACCCAGAGCGCTGCAGGTGGGTGTCAGCTCATCGCATGTATTGTTTTTCATGGACATAATACACTTATCTATAGCTTCACCCCCCCCCCCCCCCCCCCCCCCCCCCCCCCCCCCCAATCTAAAAATATATACAGGTGGAAAAGCTCTTGCAGTCGCGTTGCCTATCTCGCAATCAATGGAGTTGGTTCGCTACATTGGTGGGTGGCTGTGCTAAGACTGCCAAGTCCACACTGCCGAAGCGTTCAAAACAAAGTGGGCGTGAACAATGCGGGGCGCTCAACCCCCAAAATCCCATGCAGTCTGCTGAGTGCATGCTCACTGCCAGGCATTGAGTCCATTTGTACCTTAATAAATGATTTGGTTTTTACATATTCGTCACATGTATACATGTACATGCATACAATTCTACATACAAGTATATCCTTGGTATCTACCTGAATCTCAACACAACACGTTGTCCGTGGTAGGCTTTTGCACACGGTAAGCTATCGGTGCGAAAACCGCGAGCGAGACGCTGTGGACCCGGACACGGCATTCCAGCAGTTTGTGGCTTTCTTACTGCAACAAGCAGCCCACCTGTCCTCGCCACACGCCCTTGCTCGCTACCAATCGCAAGTTTTCATCCGTGCGTCGTGGAAAGTTGGAGTCAGGCAACGCCTTGTGGCAAGCATTTCTTCAGCTGCTGGAGAGCCTGTATGCAAATTCTTCAACAACGGGCGTGCAGGAGGATGAGGCGGACCTGCACCGTCGCCCTGTGTTGCGTTCCTTGCAGCATATGGTGGGCCGCATGGTCAACAATTCTTGAGCTTCTACCGCCCGCAACGCCCTTGCGAGACATGAACCTGCAGCCCAAGGAAGGCAGCCACGCAGCGGGATTCGACCAGAGCAAACACTGCAGCGCAGACAGCACCCAACCTTCACCCCCCCATCAAAGCAAATCACCGACAAGTGGGGAGGAAGTGCCTCCCTTGCTGCCCAACAGAGACTGCAAGGCGTGGGGAAGGCATGCCTCTACACGAAGAAGCAGCAGCCTCTTCCCAAGGCCCAGGAGCATGAGGCGTGCCGGCGGATTTCCTGAGGAGCCACCCGGACGACCTCGCCGGTGCCGACGATGACGAGATTGAAGGCAGCCTGAAGGCAACAAACGGACAACGACTGCGAGCAGCACAAATGGCCCGGGAGATGCAGCTAAGGAGCCAAGCTCGAGAGCCTTCTCGGGCTGACGCCCGATGAACTCATGCACGAGCTCGCCAGCCGGGCGGCGCAGTCTACCTGCGCGCGGCTCTGGACTAGCCGTCCCTGCTGAACACCGCCATCTCGTACTACGACCTGCGTGGCTGGCTACCTCCTCCGCCTCGCTACCTAGGCCGGCCAGTATGACGCCTCGCAGCCCCATTCTGTGCCGCCGGGCAACGCTTCCAGCCTTGAATCAGGGTTACCCCTGCTAGCATGGCTGACTGGCGGGCTGGCTGGCGGCAATATATTTTCGACAATGTAAACCCTGAAGGTGTAAAATGTTGGACGAGGCCATCTGGGAGCCGATCCGCGCGCAGGAATCTAGCGACACTCGGCACATGCCTTCCATGGGTCCCAACGCACAACCCCGGGGGCGCTGCCCGGCCAGAAAGGTCCCACGCGTGCAGCCTGCCGTCCGCACTGGTGGGGGTGGAGCAGTGAGTAAGCCCTAACGGACTTCGTGGAAATATATTACGGGGCAAGGCGTGGGCGGCTGGCTTTGTCCCGGGTCGTCGGCGCCGAGATCTGTGACCAACCTGCGACCCGGCGGACCCCAGGACCAAAATATCGTCTCACGCAGGTCTCCGGACCAGCGTGAGACCCCGGGCGCGCAGATGGGCCCACGAGAGCTGTCGGCGAGCTGTCTCGGCTGGCCAGTTAAGTCCCCGTAAACCTAGGGTTCTATACCGCACAAGTAGGGCTTAGACTAGTAGGCCGTGCGCGGAGTGCCACGCTGGCACTGCCATCGGCATATCGATAGCCGTCGGATGAACGCGAAAAAATAGGCAAGGCACCCCTTACCCCTGCTACTACTAGCGACTATTATTTATCCGTGAAGGCCGCTGCTGGTGGCGGCACGTCCATCCAGTTACGTGCGAGTACATCCGGCGTTATTGCCGGCGGGCGATAAATCCTTTTTGTCATCATTCTGGTAGTCGTACCAGCCCGGTGAAGCGTACATGGCACTGACGTACAAGGTACAAGGTTTGTAAGGG